>JAHRHZ010000127.1:1535920-1571191 GCA_024137785.1 Ginglymostoma cirratum
GTTTTTCCTCTCACCCCAAGCCACACCCCCATCTCCTATCTACTAACATCATCCCGCCCCCTTGACCTGTCCGTCCTCCCTGGACTGACCTATCTCCTCCCTACCCCCCTACCTACACTCACCTTTACTGGCTCCATCCCCGCCTCTTCGACTTGTCTGCCTCCTCTCCACCTATCCTCTCCTCTATCCATCTTCTATCCGCCTCCCCCTCTCTCCCTATTTATTTCAGAACCCTCTTCCCCTCCCCCATTTCTGATGAAGGGTTTAGGCCCGAAATGTCAAGTTTTCCTGCTCCTATGATGCTGCTTGACCTGCTGTGTTCATCCAGCCCCATGCTTGTTATCTCGGATTCTCCAGCATCTGCAGTACCTTTTATCTCTGATACAAATTTACCCCTATAAAGGGACGTCTGCTTCTTTTTCTTGTTTTCTTCTGCACAAACCCCCGAGGTCTATGCAGCGACCTCTGAAGCCAGAATTCAATAGTGGGAATGACATTAGCACGCCGACCAGTGTACATCAACCCGCAAAGTGGGTAGCAGTAACACTGAAAAGGACTTGGATTTCCTTGTATGCCAGTTATTGAAAGAAATATTGCAGGAGTAGAAAGCAGTTAGGAAGATAAGTAGAGCGTTGACCTTCATTTCAAGAGGATTTGAGTACAGCTGTACAGTTGTCATACTGCATCTGTACGGGGCCTTGTTGAGACCTCATCTGAACATTGTGCAGTACTATGTGCAGTTTTGGTCTCCTTACCTCATGAAGGACAAACATGATGTTGGGAGAATGCAGCAAAGGATGACCAGACAGATCTCTGTGATAACTGGCTCGTTGTGTGAGCAGAGATTGGTTTGACTGGGCCTGTATTCCATGAGATTTAGGAAAATGAGTGAAGATCTCAGTGAACTATATAAAACTCTGACAGGGCGAGACAGATTGGAAGCAGGATAATAATTCCCCTGGCTGGGACATCTAAAACAAAGGGCCACAATATCAGGTACAGGCAGGTCAATCTGCTTTGAGATGAGAATAAAAGACTCGCTCAGAGACTGATGAATCTGGGGAATTCTCTACCATAGAAGGCTGTGGAAACCAAGGCACTGAATATGAATAAGGATTTCTAGACACTAAAGGGATATAGGACAGTCAGAATATGATGTGGAGATAGAGAATAAGCCATCATTATATTGATTGAGGGAGCCAATTCGATGGACTGAAGTGACTACTGCAGGTCAATTTATTTTATATTTTTCTGATGGTTAATCACATTAAGGAATATGCACATTGTGCGGGAAAAGTGCATTGAGGAGATGTTCGACAATGAACTAGAAATGACGGCAGATCAATGGGTTGAGTGGCCTACTCGCTTCCTGATGTTTCTGTGTAGTCTGTGGGAAAGCTCTGTAAATGTTGTCACAAGCTCTCAGATGTTAGGAAAGAAGCTTCTGCGGGGTTGACAAGATTATGTTTTCTGTTGCCTTTTCCAATACCAATGCTGGTGCCAGGTGCTCTGTCTAGTTTAATCCTTTAACATCTCACAGCAGTTCAATAAAATTGAGTGTCTTCCTTGGCTATTCCAGAGACCATTTAAGAGTTTATCACATATCTGTGTGTCTGGAGTCACAGGGAAGCACAATAGATTTGTTTCCTGAAAGTCATTGGTGAAGCAAATTGGTGTTTATAATTGACATTGGTTTTAAGATCGCTATTACTGACACCAGATTTTAGATCTCGACATTTTATTAATTGCTTTTAACTTCCACTAGCTGCCAGAAAATTAGCCCGGTCTGGATTAGTAATCCAGTGACATTTCCACTACAGCACATGTCCACATGGGGACCTGTTGGAAATCACACTAAACAGGTTATTTCTGGGCTGCTCAACACCTTTGTCAAAAAGAACTTCCACAAATTTGACTATTGTGATGAGACTGACAGTGTGGCAACTCATCAGATTGTAGTTATTTTCATCTTAAGGGACTGGGTATAGTTGAGCAATTTTCCACATTTTTAGTTGACATCAGAGTTGGAGCTGGCATGAAACAGTTTCCCCAGGGGCATGGCTTGTTATGCAGCACATGTCTATAGTGCTTTTGCAGGAATGGTGTCAGCCCCCGTTGTCTTTATTGTAACCACTGCAGTCTGCTGTTTCTTGATGTCACTTGCAGATAATCAAATTGTAGACTGACTTCTGTGTTTTTGTCAATATCATCCAGTCAACACTTCCAGCTGAGGATAATGCAGATACTATGTTCTAAGACTAAAGGTAGACAAGTCAGCAGCAACTGATACACAGTTTTAAAAGAAGTGGTTACAGAGTGACTGGTGATATTGTTTGAAATATTCCATAACTCTCTGGATTGCAGAAATGTTCCAGCAAAATTTGAGAACATCCATTGTTGTGCTTGTCTTCAAGAAAGGAGCCAGGCAGAAAGCAGGAACCTACAGGCCATTTAACCTAACATTATTGTTGGGAATCTGCTATAGTCCTTATTAGAGAAGGAATTGCAGCTCATTTAGTAAAGTTTAACGCAATCAGAGTCAACATGGCTTTGTGAAAGGGAAGTTATGTTTTGCCCTGTAAAATCATGCAAAATTTTGCTGGAGGTACCTGAAAATGTTCAAAGCAGACCACATGAAGGGGAACTGGTAGACAGTGTATTTGGCTTTCCAGAGGTTTTCTATAAGGTACCACAAAATAAAGGTTCTTACACAAGGCAGGAACTCACAGTATAACGAATAATGTATTAGCATGGAATGGAGATTGATTAACATACAGAAGACAAAGAGTCTGGATTAATGGGCTTTACCAGGTTAGAAGGATGTATCTACTGGAGTGCCACAAATATCAGTCCAATGGCATCAGAAGTGTAGAATCTATTCTGATGTCTTGAAGACAGGGATTGAGTACAAGATATATTGAGTTTGTGTATAACACAAACATATGTGGGAGGGCATGTTACAATAAGGATGTAAGGAATCTGAAAGTGGATACAGATAAGGTCAGTGAGTGGGCAGATGATTGGCAGATGGAATTTATTGTTAAAAATATATGACGCCATACACTTTGGCACTGAAACCTATAAGGCAGGCGTTATTTAATGGAGAGGAATCAAAAAGAAAATGCATTACAAAGGAACTGGGTGTTCCTGTGTATGAAACACAAAGTTAGCACGCTGGTATAGCAAGTAACTAGGTTGGTTCATTAGGCTAGGTCCTGGGATGAAAGTATTGAATTATCAAGAAAGTCTAAAATAGTTAAGTGATTATTCGTTATAGTTGAAATGAATGAGGGATGATATCACTGAAACATACAGAGGGGGCTTGATAAGGTAGGTGTTGAGAAGATGTTTCCATAAATGAGCAGAGTCTTGAGTG
Organism: Ginglymostoma cirratum; assembly: GCA_024137785.1. Classification (NCBI taxonomy): domain Eukaryota; kingdom Metazoa; phylum Chordata; class Chondrichthyes; order Orectolobiformes; family Ginglymostomatidae; genus Ginglymostoma; species Ginglymostoma cirratum. The sequence goes on from JAHRHZ010000127.1 coordinate 1,539,297, forward strand.
GCATGGTGGCACAGTGGTCAGCACTGCTACCTCACAGTACCAGAGACCTGGGTTCAATTCCACCCTTGGGTGACTGTCTATGTGGAGTTTGCACATTCTCCCCACATCTGCGTAGGTTTCCTCAAGATGCTCTGGTTTCCTCCCACAGTCCAAAGATGTGCAGGCTAGGTGGATTGGTCATACTAAGTTGCCCATAGTGTTCAGGGATTTGTACATTAGGTGGGTTATAGGGGGATGGGTTTGGGTGGGTGCTCTGAGGGTTAGTGTGGTTTTGTTGGGCTGAAGGTCCTGTTTCCACACTGTAGGGATTCTATGAAGCCTCAAACTTGGGGGCATAAATACAGAATAAGCAATATGTTGATTTAAAACCTTTTCCTTACCCAAAGACTTGTGGAGGTGAGATCACTGAAAGTATTTACAGAGGAGGTGGATGGGTGTTTGACAAATCAGCGAGTTGAGGGATATAAGGAGTTGGCACGAAAGAGGTGTTGATCCCTGCAGCAGATCAGCCACACTGTTATTGAATTACAGGGCACAGGATTCTGTTCCTATTTCCTATAATATGATATTCTGTTATTGGAAAGTAAGTGGCTATTTTCCTGTGAATCATGGTGCAATGCTGCATTCAGGGAGACCAGTGGGCTTGATTGAGCTAACTCTGCATGAGGTATGGAGGCTCTATTCACAGTGAATCTGCTCCTGCAGCATGACCAAAATCTGGATGAGAAGTTGCTGAGAGGGAAAGCCTGAAAAGAGGGATGAGGAGGCTCTTCCTGATTCAGCCTAGGTTTGCCAATAACATTTTCAAACCTACACCTAACAATGCAAGTGGCCTTGAACTGCTGCCAGGTAGCATATTCAAAGGGGTGAATAGAACATCAGAACATAGGACTGAGGAGCATGAGCACATTCAACACTTTGACACTACTCCACCGGTAAATATGATTGTGACTCATTCTATTGTTGTCCCAGCTGCACTTTTGTCTCCATTCACCACTATCTCTGATTCACCTGTCAACTGAAAATCAAAGAACATAGAACTGCACAGAACAGGAACGGACCCTTCGGCCCACAATGTTGTGACGAACATGACACCAAATGAACTTCTGCCGAACCTTGTTCCATAATCCTCCCTCCTTGCTTAGTCATGTGCTTATCTAAAAGTCCCTTAAGTGCCCGCATTGTATCTGCCTCAACAACCATCCCTGGCAGTGTGTTCCAGACTTCTACCACTCTGTAAAAAACTTGCTTCTCACGTCTCTTTTGAACTTTCTCCCTCTCACCTTAAATGCAAGCCCCCCATAGTATTAGGCAATCCAACTTTGGGAAAAAGATTCTGACCGTCAACCATATTTATGCTTCTCACAATTTTATTGATTTCTATCAAGACTCCCCTCCACCTCTTCCGCTCAAGAGAAAAGAACCCAAGTTTTTTCTAGCATCTCCTTAGAGCTCAAACTCTTTGATCCAGGCAGCATCCTGGTAAACTTCTTCTGCACCCTCTCCAAAGGCTCCACATCCTTCCTATAATGTGCTGACCAGAATTAAACACAATACTTGAAGTATGACCTAGCCAAAGTCGTATAAAGCTGTAACATGACTTCCTGACTCTTGTGCTTAATTCCCCGACCAATAAAGGTAAGCATGCCATACGCCTTCTTTACCAACTAATCTACTTGCGTGGCCATTTTCAGGGAGCAATGGACTCGAATCTCAAGAGACTGATGTACATCAATGCTGTTCAGAGCCCTGCCATTAACTGTATACTTGTCCTTAAGATTTAATCTCCCAAAATGCACCACCTCACATTTACACGGATTAAACTCCATCTGCCATATTTCCATCTATATCTGCAACTGATCTATATTCCGCTGTATCCTTTGACAACCTTCTACACAATCCACAACTCAATTGATCTTTGTGTTATCTGCAAACTTACTAACCAACCCATCTATATTTTCATCCAAGTCATTTATATACATCACAAACAGCAGATGTCCCAGTACGGGTCCCCGTGGAACACCATTAGCCACAGACTTCTAGCCTGAGAAAAGCCCATCCACCACCACACTCTGTCTTCTACATGCAAGTTAATTCTGATTCCACATCCAAACCAAACTAAGTAGCCTCGGTATAATTTAAAGATCTAGCCAACACCAACTACTGGGAAGTTAGTTCCCACTCAAACACTTTGATAATTTCTCCTCATTCCTCTTCCAGCCAATGCTGGAGCAGTCACTGTTTCCTTTCTTGTCCCCTCCTCTTCTGGTTACAACAAGTACTAAATGTAATAGGTTGGTGAAATGGCCAATAATATAGGTTTCAGACTGGGTCTGGCTCAGTGGTAGGATCGAGTCAAGCAGATTTCACAGTTAGCAACAAATAAGTGGTTTATCACCGAAATAAGCCCACTCAATAAAGGTGCAAAACCTAATAACAAAATGTTTGAACTATGCAAACACCCTTTTGCTATTGTGTCTCAAAGTGACCAATGGATATCGAAAGGAGTGTGGGATTTGAGAATCGAGCTGAATGAACAGCTTTGACCGTATTGAATGAGGCAACAGGCTCACATGTCCGAATGGCCAACTCATCCTCCTATCTTCTATGTGTCTTCACAATGTCTCCAAGTTCACTGACAAGAACCATGTTGGGTAGGAGAGAAAGCTGTGAGGATGTCCAAAGAGGCTGTAAACAAATATAGAGAGGTTCACTGAGCGGGCAAGTTATTGGCAGAATGAATATAATGTGGAGGAAAGTCCATGTGCAGCAGAGATTTCCAAATTAAGCCTCAGTGACGTTTTCAAATCCCCATTCCCTGTCCAAACCACACTTCCAGACTCAGTGAGGATTTGTCCCTAAGGGATGGCAGTTTTCTGACAGGATATTATCACATTGCAACATGAATGTACTGAGTGTGACAGAATTTGCTACTTCCCATCACACCATCTACTTTGCTGTGCGGATCATGTGAATTATATTCAGAACTTTGACAGATGGAAATTAATATGGTGAAACGTGATTCACATGGATACTCTCTACAAATTTATGAGAGGCATAGATAGGGTGCATGGCTAAGCCAGAGGCTTTTTTCCAGGATGGAGAGGTCAACTCCAAGACGGCACAGGTTCAAGGTGAGATGGTGGAAGCTTAGGGAGAAGTGTGGAGAAAATGTTTCACCTGGAGCGTGATGGGTGCCCGGAATGCACTGCCAGTGGAGGTGGTGGAAGCTGGTATAGCAGCAATGTTTAAGACATTTCTTGATAGACACAAGAACAGGAGGTGAACAGAGATATAGAAACTGCGCATGGGCAGTAGGTAGTTGGTCTAAATAAGGATTACAATCGGCACAGCCTTGGTGGGCCGAAGAACCTGCTCCTGTGCTGCATTGTTCTTTGCAGGAAGAACAGAAACCCATCAGGTAACCACCTGATCCACTCTCCTCAGGATCTTGTATGATTCAATAAGATCATCTTTCATTCCAAGGGTAACCTGTTACACATTCATAATATAAGACCTTCATTCCGGGAATAAATGAAGTGAAATATCCTGAAACTGCTTCAAACCAATTATGTATTTTTGTTACAATGTAGGACATCAAAACTTCAGATAATATGCATCAGATGCTGTCTCACAAATTCTCTGCACAGATGTGGGTAAATATCCCTAACATGTAATAGTCAATGCTCTTTGGATGAAACAACATCATTTCATATACCTTCCTAATCACTTACTACACCCGCAGACTAAGTTTATGTGATTCTTAAGCCAAAAAACACAAAGCCCTCTGTACCAGCGGGTTCTGCGATCTCTCTACATTTAAGTAATTTACTGTTGATTTATCTTCCTGTCACAGCACAAACTTCCCATAACCCATGATATTCTATTTTTGCTGAAATTTTGCACACTAACCTCCCTGTCTGTATCCTTTGCAGGGTCTGTGCCTCCAATTCACATCTTATTGAATAACTATCTTGTTGGATGAGCTAATTGAGCTCCAATTCAATCAATCCCTTCATGAAAACCATTGGTCTAGATTGTGTATCTTTGATCTCTGAAGCAATTTGTTAATCATAACTTTACAATTTAAAACTGAACATTTCTCCATACTCTCCATTTCCTGTTAGCTACCCAGGGTTCTCCTGTTCCTGAGTAGCAACGTAGAAAAGTTGCATGACCTCCTCCTGTTCTGCGTAATGTACACAAAAAGCTGAATGATTCCTTTCTATTCCTATTTAACTCCTTAGAGGGGCAGAATGGTCATCTCCGGTCAATGTCACACCCTTGACTGGCTGATTTGGGTCTTCCTATACCTCTGGAAGCCATGTGGAATTGAATGAGTGACAAGCTATCTGAGGTAACACCTGAGAAGCAAGTAGTTGTTGGCTATTTGGGCCCCCTAGCCTGCTGCAAGCTTCGGAACATCACAGTTGATCAGATTGTGGCTGAACAGCTCTTCCTTGTCTGTTCTCAATAAACACTGACTCTCCTGCCCAGCAAAAGTCAGCCTTGAATATCTTCAATAACCCAATCTTTGCTGCTCCCTAAGGATCAGAACATTACAGATCGCACAACACTAAAGAGAAAGGGATATCCTTTTCTCAAACTTAAATGGGAGAGCTGTTAATTTAAAAGTGTGTTCTCTTACACCAAATGACCTCCCCTTTGTGGCACAAGGACACTACAATAAGGAACATACATAGACCATTCAGCACGTTAAACCTGTTGAACATAAGCGTTGGTTTTCTATTCAATCAAATATCAAAAATGTCAGCCCTGACTGCTATCTGGGGAAGACATTTCCAGATACGTCCTTTGTACAGCCTAAAATGGGACAGCCCACAATTTTAAATGGCGTCTGCTAGATCTAGACACACACACTTGGGGAACAGTGCCTCAGCATTCACTCCTGTTGCTATTGTACCTGCCTCAACCACTTTCTCAGGGAGCCCATTCCATATATGCACCACTCTCTGTGTGAATACATTGCCCCTCAGGTCCTTCTTAAATCTATCCCCTCTCACCTTAAACCTATGCCATCTCGTTTTCAATTCTCTCTCCCTAGGAAAAAGACTACACATATTCATCCTGTCTATGCCCCTTATGATTTTATATACCTCAATGAGGTCCACACTCATTCTCCTACATTCCAAGGAATAAAGTCTTATCCTGGCCAATCTCTCCCTATAACTCAGGCCTACTAATCCTCGCCTCATTCTCACGAATCTTCTTTGCACACTTTCCAGTTTAATTATATCTTTCCTATAACCGGGTGACCAAAACTGTACATAGTACTCCAAGCGCAGCCTCACCAACGAGTTATACAAATTGAACATAATGTCCCAACTCCTATACTTAATGCCTTGACTGATGAAGGCCTGCATGCCAAATGCCTTCTTCACAACTTTGTTCACCTGTGACGCTGCTTTCAAGGAACCACGTACTTGTACTCCTAGGTCCCTCTGTTCCACAACATTCCTCAGGACCTTACCATTGACTGTATAAGTCCTACCATGGCTTGACTTTCCAAAGTACAACACCTCATACTTAGCTGTATTTAAATGCATTTGCCAATCCTCAGCCCACTTCCCCATCTGATCAAGATCCCTCTGTAATCTTTGATAACCTTCCTCACTATCAATAATACCACCTAATTTTGTATCATCTGCAAACTTACTAATCATACCTTGTACATTCACAGCCAGATCATTTATGTAAATAACAAATAACAAAGGTCCCAGCACCAACCCTGTGGCACGCCACTAATCACAGGCCTCGAGTCTGAGAAACAATCTTCCACCATCACATTCTGCTTCCTACCATCGAACCAATTTTGAATTCAATCAGCTAGCTCTCCCTGGATACCATGCGACCTAATCTTCATGACTAGCCTGCCGAGTGGGATCATATCAAAGGCCTTACTAAAGTCCATATTGATAACATCCATTGCCCTAGCCTCATCAATCCTCCTGGTTACGTCTTTGAAAAACTCTAAAGAATTTGTCAGGCATGACTTCCTGTGCACAAATCCATGCTGATTATTCCTAATCATACCTTGACTATCCAATTGATGGTTGATCCTGTCCCTCAGTATTCTCTCCAATAATTTGCCTACCACTGATGTCAGGCTTACTGGCCCATAGTTCCCTGGCTTGACTTTGCTACCTTTTCTTAAACAATGGAACAACATTAACCAACTTCCAGTCTTCTGGAACTTCACCAGTGGCCAAAGATGGAGCAAGTATCTCTGCAAAGGCCTCAGCAATTTCGTCCCGAGCATCCCACAACATCCAAGGATGGAATTGATCAGGCCCAATGGATTTATCCATCCTAATGCGCTTCAAGGCTGCAAACACCTTCCCTGTGGTAACGTGCATGCGGTCCAAAACATACCCACTCATTTCTCTTTTTCCCTTAGTATACATGATTCTCTCCTCAGTAGACACTGAGGAGAAATATTCATTAAAAATCTCCCCTATCACCTGTGGCTCCACACAAAAACAGCCATGCTGATCTTTAAGGGGACCTACTCACTCCCTAGCCACCATTGTACTCGGAATATAGTTATAGAACCTCTTGGGATTATTTTCAACCTTATCTGCCAGATCCATCTCATACCCTCTTTTTACTCTTCTAATTTCACTCTTGAGTGCGCTCGTACACTTTTTATAGTCATCTAGGGATTCACTTGAGCCCAATAGCTTAAGTGCATTGTATGCCTTCTTCCTTTTCCTGACCAGAGCCTCGATATCCCTCGTCAACCAGGGATCCCTAAACCTGTCAGCTTTTCCCTTCACCCTAACAGGGACATACGGTCCCTGGACACTTCATATCACACTTTTAAAAGCTTCCCATTTGCCAGTCATTGCTTTTCCCACAAACAGGCTCACCCAATCGACCTCTGCTAGATCCTGCCTAATGGCCCTGAGATTGGCCCTGCTCCAATTCAGCACCTTAACCTGTGGATGTGTCCTATCTTTTTCCATAACTATGTTAAAACTAAGGAAGCTATGGTCTATGGACCCAAAGTGTTCCTCAGCTGACACTTCAGTTACTTGTTTCCTAAGAGGAGATCCAGTGTTGCACCCCCCTGAGCAGGGCCATCTACATATTGACTTGGGAAACTTTCTGGGGCACATTTGACAAATTCCATGCCGTCCAGGCCTTTAACACTCTGGGTAGCCCAGTCAATACAGGGGAAATTAAAATCTCCAACCAATACTACTCTATTATTCCTGCACGTATCTGCAATCTCTCAACACATCTGTTCTTCTCGTACCTGCTGGCTATTTGGGGGTCAAGAATACAGTCCCAACAGAGCGACTATCCCCTCTTGTTTCTAAGTTCTAACCAAATGGCCTTATTTGATTACTCCTCAAGGATATCCTCTATAAGCACTGTTATTATGTCCTCCCTTGTATGTGAGGTTGGTTTGGGGAATGGATCTGGGTGGGATGCTCTGAGGGTCAGTATGGACTTGTTGGGACGAAGTGCCAATTTCCACACTGTAAGGGTTCTATGGAAATTCTATGGAAAAGGGCAACTCCCCATCCTCGCTTACTTGTACTTCTGTCATGCCTGTAGCTTCTGCATCCTGGAACACTGAGCTGCCAATCCTGCCCTTCTCTTCGCCATGTTTCTGTTACGACTGTAATGACCCAGTCTCCAGAGCCAATCCATGCTCTGAGCTCATCTGCCTAATCAGTCAGGCCTCATGCATTGAAATAAATGCACTTTAAACCAGGAGTCTTTTCCCTCCCTTTACTGTGCCCCTGGTTATCCTGAATAGTAAACTTCTCTTGATGACTAACATTTTTCCCCGACTTCTCAATAGCCCCTCTCTGATTCAGAGTTCCAACCCACTGCCAAACTAATTTAAACCCTCCTAGATAACACTAGCAAACCTCCCCACGAGGATATTAGACGCTCTCCGGTTCAAGTGTAATCAGTTCAGATATCCTTGAATGTCATGATGTTTGAAGTACTCATCCATTTTTTAAAAGGTTGTGTTGTTTCCAGCCTCCTTTTCCTTCCCAGGCAGTGCACTGCAGATTCCCAACACCCATTGGGTGAGATTTATTTTCCCAAATCCCCTCTTAACCACATGGCCCTTACACTAAAATTATGCCCTGTGGTCATTGATGTCTCAACCAAAGAGAACACCTGCTCTCTATTCACCCTGTCCATACCCCTCATAATCTTATACATCTCAATCATGTTTCCCTCTCCTCTGTACTCCCTCTGAAACTCCTCTGTACCCCCTCGAGTGCTACCATATCCTTCGTGTAATGAGGTGATGAGAACAGCACACAGTACTCCAGCTGTGGCCTGATCAACATTTTGTACAACTCCAACGTTACCTCCTTGCTCTTACACTCCATGCCAATACTGATGAAAGAAAATGTCCCATATGCCTTCTTAACTATCCTATTTACACGTTTTGCTGACTTCAGGAATCTGTGAATAATTACTCAAGGTCCCTCTGTTCTTCTAAGCTACCCAGTGTCCTGCCATTCATTAAATAATCCATCAAGGAGCATTTAATGGTAAGGAGACGAAAGCAACTTTCCACATAGTCTCCCAGATGCGATCTCAGTAAGACTGGGTACAGTTGCAGCAACATTTGTTTCCAACTTGACACGCTGCAATGTAAACCAAAATAGGAATTACAGCTGGGGATAGTTTCTGCCTTTTTTTTAAGAAAGGTATCTTCAAATTATCACTGTGATGAGATTTGTTTTTTTATTTTAGCATTTTATAATTCTTTTGAACTTTCTCCCACAGAGAGCAGTGGTGGCAGTGTCGTTGAGTGTTTTTGAAATGTCATGAGATAGATTCCATGAATGACAACAGAGTCAAGAGTTATCCGGGAGTGGATTGCAGGGGGAAATGTTGGCAGTGGTACAAAATGAAACTGCTGATAACCAGAACACCCAGGAATACGATGTAAAGATAAATGAAATGTAAGAAAAGTATTAAAAACACAAACACGAAAAGTGATTGAATAAAGTCGCTACAGTCCCAGAGGACCATGGGGCTGCTGTCTAATTAGAGAGAGACCACTCATGGTTATTTAAACTGAGGGTCACCACACTTCGGGCAAAGGGTGAGGTTGAGAAAGTGGGGCCATTCATGATAACCTCTGACAGTGTGGGAATTGAACCTGCGCTGTTAGCCTCCTTCTGCATCACAAACCAGCCATCCAGACAACTGAGTGGAAGACCATGAAACTGCTTTAGACAGAAATAGTCAAAGACAAAGGCTGAACATAATAAGGTGAGACAAGTGAAATAACCAGAATTAATGGCTGTGATTGGATATTGATAATCATAAAATAAGTGTATATTTTGATTGGTCTGTGCAAACTGTGCCTACGATTACATAAAAATGTAAAGATGATGGAATATATTGTTTGGAGAGTCCATCCTCATGGGAAATGGCTGTCAAACACAGGCATGTAGAAAACTGATGTAAAGAGTGCCGAATGTTGTCTGGTCAGTGATAGGAACCCCAGGGTGTTCAATGAATGAAAGTTCCTGCAACGTGGAGTTCAGGACACCATCAGATCGGTCCCAATTTTATTGAATGTTGGAGCAGGTTTGAGGGGCTGAATGGCCTCATGATGGACTTTAATCGTATGTGATTTGAAAAAAAAATGCAACTCTGCAACCCCTTATGTGTTACACACTGGGGGACTCACATTTTCCTGAACCAAGAACAGCTGACCACATTATCTGGAATATTCTCTAATTGACATCATCCAGAAAATTATAGAAGTGGCATTCTCTAGAAAATTCCATAACCATGTTGGGATATTGTGTCGGTTTGTGTGAGAGAGAGAGAGAGAGAGGGATGGTGCTGCATGTAGTAGTGAGAGCAGTGGAGCATGAGTCTTGTTCAGAGTTAGGTGCTATGACAGACACACAGTAAATGTGAGGGAGCAGAGGGAACACGGCAACACTTACCTTTCGTTCAGCCTCATGCAGATGATCCCTCTGTCACACACGATGAAAGTGACATTGAGACAAATTATTGTTAGGTTCAGCCCAGTGAGTCAAATACTGTGCTGACCCCACTACCAGCTATAAAGCTGCAAACTAAATGCTAAACTCTCCATCGTCTGAACTCACACCAAAATCCCATTCACCCATCATTTCTGGAAATACTGGCCCATGTTGCAAGATGCTATTGAAATATCTTCATTTCAGCATTCTGAAACCTGTGGAAACATCCTTCCATGACACTGTCACTCAATCGCTCCCTCTCTGTCTATTTCCCAAACCTTTCCCATTTGTTGTTGTTAAAACTGATTCCCCCAACATCTCTCTCTGGCAGTGATATTCACATCCACAGCACCCTTTGTCATGATGTGGAGCTGTAAATGGATGGGAGATGCAAATCCTGTCACTTCCAGCATGAGCTGCAAGTTTCCCCACGCTGAGCAGTGTTACAGAGGAATGTACTGATCTGCACAGCTCTACATGCTGGGAGGGTAACTGCTCCATGTTTACAGATCATTTCACTGCTGTTCTCTACACAGCTTTGCTTGCTCAGCAGATATCTAGTCTGGGTTTATAGATCCATGCACTGTTGTAGTCTGCACAGCTCCCCGTGCTGGGCAGTTAGCTACTCCGCGTGTATAGGTCAATGCACTGAAGTGGTCTGCATACTGTTTCACCCTGGACGGATTGACAGGTTGTATTGAGCAGTACACTAGCCTGGCCTGTGCACATGCTCTATGCTGAACATATATCACATCCAGATTTATGGTATCTGGGCTGGGTCTGTGATGGGGATTGAGAATGTGATATAACTAACCACTTCAGCTAATTTTGCAATGTCTTTATTTCATGTTCTCATTCTTGTGATTGTACCCTCCAAACTCTCACTCCATTAATTTTACTGTATAACATCACACAGTACGTCATTTTGGTTAATATCTGCTGTCCTGGCAGCAGCCACAGAAAGAATCAATCATTCCCATTGTCTTCGGGTCTCCACGTAGAAAGAAAGGGTGGCCTGTCGGATAAAACTACCCCCTTGATACATGGCTCAAAACATCCACCCCCTCACCACTTCCAATTTGCAACCAACCACATCAAAGTATTCCACTTGCACTGAAAGCAATGGAGCCACGAGGAACATCAGGGAGCAGACTATCAGGGCAATAGAGCAACACTTCCAATGTCTGAACGCGTCAAAGTGAGCCTTCTAGTACACACATTATCACTAAATCCTGCAATCTCTCTCCATTTATGAAATATTTGGTTTGGCCGCATTTAGAATACTGTGTACAGTTCTGGTCGCCACATTACCAAAAGGATGTGGAAGCTTTGGAGAGGGTACAGAGAAGGTTTACGAGGATGTTGCCTGGTATGGAAGGTGCTAGCTATGAAGAGAGGTTGAGTAGGTTAGGATTGTTTTCATTAGAAAAAAGGAGATTGAGGGGGGACCTGATTGAGGTCTTCAAAATCATGAAGGGTATAGACAGGGTTGATAGAGATAAGCTTTTTCCCAGGGTGAGGGATTCAATAACGAGGGGTCACGCGTTCAAGGTGAGAGGAGAAAAGTTTAAGGGGGATACACGGGGAAAGTACTTTACACAGAAGGTGGTAGGTGCCTGGAACGCATTGCCAGCAGAGGTAGTAGAGGCAGGCACGGTAGATTCATTTAAAGTGCGTCTGGACAGATGCATGAGTAGGTGGGGAGCAGAGGGATACAAATCCTTAGGAATTGGGCGATAGGTTTAGACAGTGGATTTGGATCGGCACAGGCTTGGAGGGCCGAAGGACCTGTTCCTGGGCTGTAAGTTTTCTTTGTTCTTTGTTCTTTGTTCTTTGATCAGATAGGGTGGACTGTGAGAGCCTTTTTCCTCGGATGGTGATGGCTAGCACGAGGGGACATCGCTTTAAATTGAGGGGTGATAGATATAGGACAGATGTCAGAGGTAGATTCTTTACTCAGAGAGTAGTAAGGGCGTGGAATGCCTTGCCTGCAGCAGTAGTAGACTCGCCAACTTTTAGGGCATTTAAATGCTCATTGGATAAACATATGAATGATCATGGAATAGTGTAGGTTAGATGGGCTTCAGATTGGTTTCACAGGTCGGCGCAACATTGAGGGCCGAAGGGCCTGTACTGCACTGTAATGTTCTATGTTCTATGTTCTATGTTCTGTCTTTTCTTCCTCTCTCTCTTACAGTTTTTGAGGGCCCACAACAGGAAGGGGGTTGTTGCACAGGTTGGAAGCCCGAATAGATTAAGTTGCATGTATATATGTGACGCAGTTTCACGGCAACTGCAATTCAGGATATTAATGCCATAGGCATAAGCACGAAATGCTAATTATCAGTGGGCTCCTCTCAATTTTGATCCGATCGGAGGCAGACATGCACATGGCACAACTTGCTGGTTCCATCACGGCCTTGGCCATATTTCAGGGGTGGCATATCTCTAAGGACTTGTCCCCAAAGTCAAATACAACCATTAATTTGATGAGATAACGAGGCGTAGAGCTGGATGAATACAACAAGCCAAGCAGCATCAGAGGACCAGGAAAGCTGACGTTTCGGGTCTGGACCCTTCTTCAGAAATCATTAATTTGATGATATCCCTGTTGTTGTGTTGTTCGTATTGATGATAGTTATTTTCATTGTAGATTTAATCGTCTAGTGTAAGTTACATACTCTTACTATATGTTCCCAGGTGACTGTCACTGATCTGTCACTGACTGGCGATTATTTTACAATATTGATGATGCAATGTTATCCTTTTGATCCTGACAAACTCACAGTTTCTAATCATATCAGTTACTTATTTACTTGTTCCTGCTGCTGCACAAAATTGGAAATGAAAAGCTGGAGACCGAAGAAAAAAGTAGCCGAAACAAGTATACCACCTCATGTCATTGAACTCCTATCTCAACTCACTTTACCCACCACAGTAAATATGAAATGAAATGCGACTTTTGTAGTGGACCAAAATACCACTGAAGCAAATTCCTAGATTCACTCACTCGACTGTTGTCTCACACTGACTGTCTCATTTACTGACTGAATTTTAAGATTCCTTTATTAAATAGAGTTGCAATGTGTCACTCTCCAGCTTACATTCTCCTCAGAGTAATAAAAATGTATTTAAAAACATATTTAGGGCTCTACTCAGGTGAAAATTTTCGGAGGATTGATAGACAAATGTCCTATTAGAAGCTTGGTGGGTATGCATTTTGGGAGTTGGAGATGAGTTACTCACTGCAGAAGACCTAGCATCTGATCTAATCCGATAGCTATAGTATTGATATGGCAATTAAGGGTCAAAGTTTGGACAATGATAATTAATGCCAGTGCACAGTTTAAAGTATTCTTTGGAACAGAGCATTGATGAGAAAGCTCCTTCTCATACAGCAAGTATTTACAGTCTGGAATTTACAGGCTGGAAGTAGTTGAAGCAGCAGGTACAATTAATGTATTGCAGAGGAAATTGGATGATTACTTAAAATCAGAACAATATTCTGCATTGCGGAGACAAGGAAGATAAATGGAATTAACTCATGATGGCCATTCACAGAACTAATGCAAATGAAATGGTCCAAATGGCATAACTCTGAAACAACAATTCTGCGATGCACGGTTCTTAAATTTGAGGACTGGGACACGGTGGCTCAGTGGTTAGTATTACTGTCTCACAGCCTCCATCCTCAGGCGACTGTGTGGAGTTTGCACATTCTCCCCATGTCTGCGTGGGTTTCCTCTGATTGCTCTGGTTTCCTCCCACAGTCCAAAGATGTGCAGGCTAGGTGGATTGGCCATGCTAAATTACCCAAGGCGTTCAGGGATGTGTAGATTAGGTGGAGTATAGGTGGATGGGTCTGGGTGGGATGCTCCAAGGGCCAGTGTGGACTTGTTGGGCCGAAGGTCCTGTTTCCACACTGTAGGGAATCTATGAATGTGCTGGTAAATGTCATTGCCATAATAAAGGAGTTGGGCAAACCTGCAGATCCTATGTCTGATCCCTTATTTCGTAGTATCACTGAATCCTCGCTGTCAGAAGCTAATTGTTGTTATGTCAGAACTATTATCATTCAACAACATGGCATGGTGGCACAGTGGTTAGCACTGCTGCCTCACAGCGCCAGGGACCCACGTTTGATTCCAGCCTTGGGTGACTGTCTGTGTGGAGTTTGCACATTCTCCCCGTGCCTGTGTGGGTTTCCTCTGGGTGCTCTGGTTTCCTCCCACAGTCCAAAGATGTGCAGGTTAGGTGGATTGGCCATGCTAAATTTCCTGTAGTGTTCAGGGAGGTGTAGATTAGGGGGATGGGTCTGGGTGGGATGCTGTGAGGTTTGGTGTGGACTTGTTGGGCTGAAGGGCCTGTTTCCACACTGTAGGGATTCTATGGCTGCGTGGTCCTTCCTCGGATACATTCAACTGAGATGCTCCAGGTTTGACACTTCAATTTTGTGATAATGATTGAACAGTGCATCTGCAGGATCATATTGATTGTTGTCAAAGACAATTTGTGTTGCTGGTCTACAGTGCCTCAGTGATATTCTAGTACTACTGCCAATCGTTAAGATTCTACTGACTTGTACACTTGAACAGAGAGTGACAGACAGACAGAGAGAGAGACAGAGAAGACAGAAAAGTTAACAACGGTGAATGACGAATTGAAGGGACTGTGACCCAATAAAGTAGCAAGAATAAATGCATTAGCAATCAACCAACATGAGGAAAAATAAAGAATTCACAATATTTGTTTTGCAAGATGTAGTTTATGCTTTCTGAACAATATGTTAGCAGCAGGAAATTTTACACGCGGCTGCGGAAATGAGATAGTAATATATCATTATCTATTTATCTTTCTGGTGGATCTATGACGATATTCCTGTCCCTTTAACATTCATAGCACCAGTAATTCCCTGTTGATGGATTTGTGCTGGTCTTTGTCGTGTTTTTGTTGAGAACACTGGATTAGTTATTACATCTCTGAAATTGAAGCACTGAGACTGAACTTTGCGTTACTCTCATTTAGCTACTTCTTAAAGAGTTGAAAAATTGCTGTAACAGAAAATTTCACCGCACTATTGAGCTGCTGTCTGAATTTGGACTGAGTCGCTGTATAAATGAATGTGTTCGTGCAGCAACTTAAGTTTCGTAACATGAATCCAACTCTTTGAAATGTGAATTCCGAATTGCTGTAATCCCTGGTATTTGCTCCTGTAAACTTGTAATATAGGAAATCGATAACATGCACCAACCACAGAAGAATGAAGCTGCCGGATATAGTGAAAAGTAAAACCACAGACCTCCTCCTGCTTTCCATCTCTGGGTCGCTGCAGCTCTGTGCGTTGTTCTGTCCTCTTAGTCCCTTACGAACTCGACTACTCACTAAAATGTATTTCACTGTCATAGTATTCAGTAGCAAAATGAAAGCGAATGGAAGCAATGGAGTTAAAACATTATCAAACCAGTCAAAAATCACCCATCCGGGCTCGGTATAATAGCTCGGTTTGATATAACAGAACCATGGTACATTGTCAATTATCTTTCCATGCTCCTGTGTGAAATAATAGGAGACATCTTTCACACACAGCGCAATGGAGGTTGTTGCTAGAACCACACGAGCAGTTTTCTCAGTGCAATAAGTTGTTTTTAATTTCTGACAGCAAATAGCTACAAATCGATCCAAGGTGAAAGTAACCGTGAACCAGACAGAACATTCTGTGGTTACACGGCGCAGGACATTGATCACACTACAGACAGGAGTGATGAAAATGAAAGATCCCGAGAAATAGTAATAAACGATCCGCCATAGTATGACCTCAGCGATAATAAACAGTAGATCCGCTGTTGCCATGGCCACCAGGTAGGAAGTGGCGCAGATCGAGAGTCCGCACTTTCCCCTGGATAATATCACAATGGCGAGTACATTAACTGTGTGAGAGAAATGGGTTAGTGACTTGAAATTAATGGTCAAAAATTCACTGGATAGTTAGGCAGAACTTCAGCGAGAATAGACGATGGATGTGGTGTGGGTTAATCTTCTTTCCAATAAAATCTCCATCCTAACTCGAACAAAGCTCCATCTCGACATGTTCTGAACTTAACACGTTGGAACAGAGTCTGCAGATAACAAGGTGTGGGGCTGGATGAACACAGCAGGCCAAGCAGCATCATAGGAGCAGGAAAGCTTGACGTTTCGGGCATAGACCCTTCATCAGAAATTTCTCGGTTTCAATTTGATGCCGTTTATAAAACGCATTGGAGAACACGGATTTGCTCAAACTATTATTTCTAAGCGTAGAACCAGCTTACAGTTAGTAAAGCGCACTGCATATAATTTTACAGTGGCGAATGTTCTCAAAATAAGATCATAATTAGGATCAGAAAGCTACACTCAGTGCACTTCATCAGTGAACAATACTTCCAGTTGCACATGCAAATAATATCAATTACCATTCTTCAGTTCGAGATTAATATTAATTAGAATTTGCACTGACATATATTGCAAATCATAAATTCCTTCAGAGAGTTTCCTGCACTGACGCTTGATTCAACAGTGCAAGGCATTGCAGTGAAGGTAATAACTTCATAATTCAGAGAACCCATGAAGCTCAAGTTGATATTTATTTAATTTGAGGCAATAAATTAAACCTCCAGTATCAATTAAGTAATTTGGTTGAACAGAACTACATCTCCGAATCTGTCCCTGTATAAGAGCAACCTTACATAAGAAATCAACATAACCATTTACCACGCACACAGAGATTGATACAACTTCAGTTCTTTTAATTTTAAAAAAAGAAAAATAAACCTACCGGGGACACCAATAGCAGCAAGTATATTGTAGTATATTTTTAACACATTGTCAACCGGATAATGCATTCTCTGTGAAGCGAGCTTTCCCTTCCTGCTGAAGACAATCTGACTGTGTTAATCTCTGAATTAATACATTTAAGGGCCTTAATTTATTCCTTGTTGGAAGTCGAGTGGGATGCTGAGGTTACAAAATGATTAAATTTATTTACCCGAGTAAATTGGTTATGGGAGAAAATTAATTCCCAATTGTGAAAGAAAGTCACGTGCGCAATTCTGATTACGGGAATTAAATTATTCATCAATTTATTCTGTTTTATGTGAAGCTACAAATTCAAAGGCCATTCAAAAATGAAATTGACTTTTTCCAGTTGTTTCTTCTCAGATAATCAATTCTTTGCCGTGTGCAGAAAATCAGCTGAACATATCCACATAATATCAGTTTTTGTTTCGAGTTTGGGGCAATGTGCATCTCTTTACAGTTAATTTGCACAAAACAAACTACTTCTTAAATTCAGTCCTAATGCTTTAGATTACATCATGTTGCCTAATTGGAGACTAATTGAGACAAGATAACAACAATATTATTAAACCCGCTTTCCAAAACGCAGAATGACGACAGGTTGCATCCTTTGATGAATGATAAACTCCAATCAAAACAATAAGGCGATTGCAAAAGAAAAGCAAATGAAGGAAAAAAGTGGTGTCATACTGTTATATAGTTTGCATATCAAATCCCGAGTGTGACCTGCACATGTTCTCCCTCACTTGTGCACGCGCATAATGAGGTTGTACAGGATGCTGTGGGGCCTCTTCTGGAACAGTGTGTGCAGTTGCGTTCGCCCTATTATAGGAAGGATATTTTTAAACTGAAAAGGGTTCGGAAACGATTTGCCAGGATATTGCTGGAAATGGAAGTTTGAGTTACAAAAATGGACTCGAAAGCCTGCGACCATTTTTCATTGGTATATAGGAGGTTGAGGGGTGACCTTGTTGAGGTTTACAAAAATCAGGAAGGGACATAGATAAGCTGAATGACAAGGGACTTTTTCCCTAGGGTGGCAGAGTGCAAAACTAGAGACCATATTTTAAGGTAAGAGGAGAAAATTTTAAAATAGACATGAAGGGCAACTTCATTACACAGAGTGGTTTATATGTGGAATGAACTGCCCGAAGAAGTATTGGATACACGTACAGTTTCAACGTTTAAAAGACATTTGGATACGTAAATGAATGGGAAAGATGTGGAGGGCTATGTGGCAAATTCAGGCGGTGGGACTAGTTTAATTTGGGAACATAGTTGGTGCGTACTGGTTGGACTGAAGGGTGTGTTTCCATGCTGTGTGACTCGATGACACACTCTCTTGCGCACACGCACCCTCTCCATCTATCTCTATCACACGCATACACATGTACGTGCTCTCTTTCTCACGTACGCCCTCTATGCACAAGCTCTCTGTCTCACTCAATCTGTCACTCACATTCTCATTCACTCACACACGCAATCTTTTCTCGCTCTCACGCGCACGTACTCTCTCACGCAGCCTCATGTGCTCTCATAGTACGCGATTGCGCGCGCGCCATCATTAACTCACCCAATCTCTCACGCAACCTCACCCCCCACCCCAGACACAAACACAGTCATACTCTCCTTTGCACGCACGCACACAGCGTCACCTTCACACACACACCCTTACTTGCTGGCGGACTCACCCTCAAGCTCTCTCACCATAATATGCACGCACCCTCGATGTCTCTCACACAAGGTCTCTCTTAATCCCACACGTATCCACTGTCACTCTCTTTCACAGTCGCACACAGCCACACACTTACTCTCACACACCCTCACTCTCTCTCTTTCACTAAATCACATCCTCACGTTCTCTTTCGCACATACGCAATTCTTCTTGCACGTATATTGTCCATCACTCAATCTCTCACTTTAGCTCCCTCTCTCTCTCACACGCACAATTTCTCTCTCACGCACAAGCAGACGGCCTCAGCTATTCTCTCGCACGTGCACATACTCTCACGCTAGCCCACACACACTCGCTCGATCTCGAGCACACATACGCATGCTCATTCACACTCTCTCACTAATTCACCCTCACTCTCTCTCAGACACAAGCGCGCAACCTCACTGTCTCTCTCTCTTTCTCCCCCATACACACACCCTGCTGTCTCACACACACAGCATCACTCACAGAAGCACAACATTACTCGCTCCGACATTCTCACCCTCAGTCTCCCTCACACTCTTACACACACGGCCTCACTCTCTCCATCTCTCTCTCGTTCTGTCATCCTCTGTCACACACACACCGTCACTCTTTCTTGCACACACACACACTCTCTCCCAGACGACTGAAGCACACCCTTAATCGCTTTTTGACGCACCCTGAGTCACACACACTCTCAAGCCCCTGACTTTATATCGCACATAAGCACACACACTCAACTGTCTCTCTCGTACACACAGACACTCCCACTCGCTCTCTCTCCTACGTCCATAATTTTTCTCATTCTCACATGCATGCATACACCAAACACCCTCTTGCGCATGTACACTCTACTGTCTCTCTTTCTGTCCTGATGTAATCTCTCTCGCTCCCTCACACACACATACACACACACACACACACACATAGCCACTCTTTTTCTCTCTCACATGCAAGAGTGCACGCTCTCATTCCCGGGGGTCAGTGATACAGATGCAATGGGGCCAGTGTGCACTTCCGAGGTCAGTGATACACACACAGTGGGTTCAGTCTGCTCGCCTCAGTGTCAGTGATGTAGACACAATAGGAACAGTCTGGTCTCAGCAGGGTCAGCGATATACACAGTGGGGTCAGTTCGCTCTCTTCCTGGGTTCAGTGATATCTACACAGTGGGATCAGTTTGTACTGAACCCGGAGCCACGAATGTACATACAGTGGGGTCAGCCTGCTCTCCACAGATCAGCGACACATACACAGTCGGGTCAGATTGGTCTTCATGGTGTCATCGATAGATAGGCCGTGCATTAAAAGTGCACTTACTGGGATCATTCACAATCTGATTGATCATTGATAGTGACCTCGTTGTGGAACATTCTTTTTGTCTTTACACTCTATCCAATTGATTCAACAGAATCTCCAGAAATGTTCTTGTAGTAATTCGTGGCCTTTGATATTTCGGAGCCTCTGTTCTCCGATTATCATTGACGATGTTTTCGACATCAAATCATATTCATGTCTTGTCACCAGACGTTCACGTAGCACATTATATGTCCTCCTCCTCTAATAGCCTGACAGAGATTTACAAAATATACAGATTTCACTGGATGCGGCTTTGTAGAAGGGACAACATTCCATACACATTTTTATTCCTATAATTGACGCGCTTGCTGGGCTATTTCATATGGCTCGGCGAGTCACCCCTACCTCTGTGGGTCAGGATACACACGTAAAACAAAAGTAACTGAAAGGGATCAATGAATTAATGGAGTTTCAATCCAATCAATGAAAATAAAAATCAGTGTGAACAATATCTGACGGTCATCATTGGAAACCACCTTCCTTTCAGAACAAGTGGCCGCATTACCTGTTGTTTGCTGTTTCATTTTTGATAGAACCTGCCAATCTGCCTTGCATCTTTTCACTGAGCAGATAGGCATATGATACCTGAGAATTATAGAAAATGTACAGCAGAAAGAGGTCATTTGGCACAATAAAACTGATCAAATTCACTGCCAAATACCAAGATTGAACTAGGAAAGTTTAAAGCTTCAGTATAACAGTCACCCAACTATTCCGCTAGTCCCAACTATTCCAAGCAGCCAATTACTCTACATCACAAACATTCTTCAGGGACCATTCTTGTTCCTTTGAAGAAAATCTGTCAATTCATCAGACATGATCTTCTCTTAAATCCACGCTGACTGCCCTGTATTAATCACTGACTCTCAAAATGATCGTTTATATAACCTCTCAGAGTTTTCCCAATCATTTTCACAAGACTGAAAATATGATAGTAACTGGTCTCCACTCTTATTATTTCTAATTCACACGTCCAACACAAGATGGACATTTCTTGTCTGCTGTTTCCATCCGTCTCTGATCTAGGAATTTCACTGCTTCGCAGGCTGGTGACTCCTACTGGCCTCAGGTTTGCGAACAGCAACCAAGCCGCAGAAATGCCCAGTCTCTGTCAGGGTTAAAGACGAACGTGAGGAACCAGATTCTGTCTGTACACTCCACATTCGTGTCAGTGCGCATTCAGATTGGAAAAAAGTATAACCATCAATTATACAAAAGAAAGAATATTGTTTGGACATTTGTGAACGTGCCCAGTTACATTTTACTCGAGGGTATTCATTATTTCACAAAAGAACGCGTGCCCTGTTACGTTGAAATTGATGAAATATAGAAAGAGTTATTTAGAAATGAAAATGAAAATCTCTGGAATCCTGGCTGTTTAGAGACTCCAGTTTATTTTATAGTCCTGAAACGTTAATGATCGGCGACAGCTGCATGACCTCGAATGAGTCCTGTGAACATTCTGTATGGGCCTAAGATGGCACAATCAACTTTCTTACCTGTACTGGCTGTTTGTTACACTGTATACGAGAGAGAGCTTCGTTCTGAATCGGGGGACTTCACCTTGGACTGGGATTGTGAACGGTGCCAGGGCCGTTCTCTAAACGTCCAGACCAGCCGTCGAACGCCGAACAAAGAATAAGGCAAAACAAATAGGAGTACAAAACCCCCAAAATTCCAGAGGAGTTTTCTACGTCCAAATTGCAGTATTTGTGGTCGTGCACTAAGCAGAAGTCGGGTGACCCCTTGGCTTCTTGGTTGACGCCTTCATGGGATAAGGGCACCGTTCACGTCATGCTGAGTGCCACAGGGCGAGGGAACCTGGGAGCATTGATCCACATGTGAATAGCCTTTTTAGAAATCTAGGGCAAACTAGATCGCTGTGGGATGAATTGGCACTAGCAGTAGGAAACAACTTCCTGTCCCCGATAGATTGGGAAGGTGCTGCTGAAAAACGAAAGCATAGATCAGAAGGTATAAAACTTTTGAGGTATTTGGCCACACTAGGAGGTATGTTTTCTCAACAGTGTTAGGGTCCAGACCAGGAAGCTTTCATAGCCGGAATGAGGAATTAGCTAATGCAAAGTGGTCCAGGCTGGATGAGAGGTGCCCGATTATCCCTATTAGGGCCAGTCCAGGGACAGGTATGTTTGTTATTAGGACAGATAGAGGATGTGGAGACTGGTAAGTGAAGAGTAAGGCCCACCCGAGAACATGACAAATAAAGTGGAGATGGTTGGGTTTGCTAATGAAACGAAAGATAACCAGAGGAGAAATGTTTGCGGCACTATTAAAAGCTGAAATAGAGAAGAGTAAGGTAGACGGAATACCTACAGATACTGTGTACAATTTGTGGAGGAAGTACTACTCTCCAAAGGGTAAGAAAGCAAGAGAGACTAAATTAGATGCGGAGGGACGGCCGGAAATCACACCTACAGCGTCTCCCACGAAATCACGATACACTGGCCTGAAAGAGGTTGGAGAGTTGTGGCGAGCCAGTCAGACAATTAATTTGGAGGTAGTCTCCGGGGTCTTTGTAAGGGCATTTGGACTGGAGACCCGAGACTCATGTCCCTCTCACTGTTTATTGCAGGAAAGGCAATGTACAACGAGATATTGTATTACTGGACACTGGGGCAGAAGTTACATTCTACAGTGCAATCCACATAGACATGCAGAGCTCAGAGTGTCTATTAGTGGATTTGGTCTTCTGGTAACACTGGCAATTAGAACAAACATTAGAATATACTTGGGCAATAAACCCCCACGAGTAGTCCTGGTATTGATATACAAGATACCAGATAATATTATCAGTATGAACTTAGTAAGAGGTATCACCTTGCAGATCCCAATAGGCAAATTAGCATTTGGAATACTAGCTGCGCCGTTACTGTTGGCAAGGCAAAGTGGGAACCCTTCATTATTCCTCTGGCCACAATGATGCTTTTGATGACATAGTATCGTATTCAGAGAGACCGCAAAGAAATTGGGGATACTATTCAGAACCTGTGACACATGGAGTATCAGTGTACAATAGCTCTGTATGGCCTGTAAAGAAGGCTGATGTAATTTGGCGAATGCAGTTGATTATCGCCAACTTATGCTCCTCCACTATTGGTGGCCG
The DNA here is from genome assembly GCA_024137785.1 of Ginglymostoma cirratum. NCBI lineage: Eukaryota > Metazoa > Chordata > Chondrichthyes > Orectolobiformes > Ginglymostomatidae > Ginglymostoma > Ginglymostoma cirratum. The sequence goes on from JAHRHZ010000127.1 coordinate 1,562,311, forward strand.
TGTCTGATGTGGTCACTGTTACAGAAGGTTTGTCACAAGCCCAGATACTGGGTATGACGTTGTTGATCTAACAAATGCCTTTTACTCCATACCAATAGCCTCAGAGTTACAAGCTTAGTTTTCTTTTACGTGGGAAGGTCTCCAATACACTTTCTGTCAGCTACCACAAGGATACCTATACAGCCTAACATTATACTATTACCTAGTGGGAATGGACTTAGATATGTGTCCGCTGGCACCAGACGTTCACGTGGCACATTATATAGATGATATCTTGATCCACAGACCAACAGAAACCGCGGTGGCAGAAGCTGTAGCCACACTGGTGCAACATATGTGAGACGGAGGCTGGGAAGTGAACCCGAAAATGATACAGGGAACAGCACAATCAGTGCAGCTTTTAGGTATTCAGTGGACAAAAGTGGGTAGAGTCATCCCTGAAAAAGTAAAGTATAAAATCAGCAAGACTGAGGCACAGAAATTCATAGGTCTGCTGAGATATTGGCACAGACACATATCTCACTTGGTCATGTTACTAAGACCTTTATATGCCGTTATTTGAAAGAAAGCTCAGTTGGAATGGGGCGATGAGCAACCGAAAACACTAATGGCCGCTAGAGAGGTTGTAGCTTCCCCGGCCCCCCGGATACCTGGCTTATCCTTTGAATTGCAAGTATCAGTATTATAAGATGTAGCCACGTGGAGGTTATGGCACAGACAAAAGGGGGAACCAATACCTTTGGGCTTCTGGTCCAAAAAACTGACTGAGGTAGCTACGCATTACACACCATTTGAAAAGCAACTTCTGGCCTGCTACTGGGCCCTAGTAGAAACTGAAGGGCAGGTGGGTGAGGACAAAGTTCTCCTCAGGCCTGAATTACCAATTCTGACGTGGGAGTTATCCGACATTATGATCCATAAGGCCGTAGAGCCCAACAAAGCTCCACTGTAAAATGGAAATGGTACATATCTGATTGAACCATGAGAGGAATGGAAAGGGTTGCCAATCTTTATGAATACATAGCTGAGTACCCACCAGGTGAACAAACACCAAATCCTGACCGGACCATACCTGCACATCCTATTCAATGGGGCGTTCCATTTGAACAACCACCTGAAGACACTCGTCGCTGTGCTTGGTTCACTAGTAGATCAAACACCTGGAAGAATGGCAGGAGGCGATGGCGAGTGGCTGCGTTTAATCCCTCCACACAGACAATTATCCATAGCGAGTGAGATGGGGTATCAAACCAATATGCCGATTGTCATGGCGCTGGAAGAAGAGAGTCAGTGTCTGTACATCTATACTGACTCATGGGCAGTGGCCAACGGAATGGCTTTATAGGTGCAAACCTGGTATTCACATAAGTGGAAGATTGTTGGAAAGCCCCTGTGGGCAACAAAACTATGGAAACAAATATGGGCAAAGGCACAGCACATGAAAATCACTGTGTACCATGTTAATGCCCATATGAAGGATGGTTCGAACTCGCTGACCACAACAATACTGTGGTCAGAATAATTTAAAAAATGCAACCGAAGAATGTCACACTGGAAAATAGGCTCATGAAATATCAGGATGCTTAGGGTATCACGGCACTGTGTCATGGGCAAGAGATCGAGGTTTGCACTTCCCTGCCAATCTGGTGAATGAAGTCGTTGGCAAGTGCGAGATATGTCAAAAGGCAAAACACGTATTTCTGCCGAAAAAGCGAATGGCACAAATCAAGCAAGGAGACCAGCCTGCTCAAATCTGGCAGATTGACTATGTTGTCACATTACCGTTACAAAAATAATATCAATATCAGGTAATCATAGTGGACACTTACTCGGGGCTAATGTTAGCTTTCCCGACAACCAAAGTGAGTCTGAGTAACACTGTTACGGGCATAGAACAGTTGTCTTCCTAGTACAGTGAACCATTAGAAATACTATTAGGGGTAATGGCTCACACTTCGCAGGTCAACAGGTGCAGCAGCAGGTTGCAGTCAATGGGTTACATTGGATGTTCCACATTCCCTATTACCCTCAAGCAGCTGGCCTTGTAGAAAAAGTGAATGGGTTATTTGAACAACAAACTAAATTATTGATCCCTAATCATGCATTACAGGGGTGGCTCAAAGTATTGCCGCAGGCACTGTATAATCTGAATAATCAGCCTCTGAAAGGAGGGACAAACATGAGTAGAAAGTTTAAGGAAGGTGACCAGTTACGTCCTCCCAATAAACCTACAACACCCGTCAGCCTTTCTACAGGTAGAAAAATATAGGTAGACCGCCCACAAGACCCGCCTAAACCTTGTGAGACACCTACCCGTGGATATGGTGATATATATTGGATATTGATAATGGGGCAGGAAGTTCCAGAGTGTATAGACGGAGGGAAATTAACAAAAAAGAGAATGATTGTCAAAGATTGTAAACTGATAAGATAGGATTTCTTCACAGAACCATTCGAATTTATTAGGGACGGATGCTGCTGTGAATGAAGCATCAGTTGGCTGCTGCTATACTTAATCTCATGAAACAGGTCACTGAAGTAATTAATTTGATAATGCACACTATTGTTATAGTATTCGTATTGATGATGGTTATTTTCTTTGTAGTTTTAATTTTCTGGTGTAAGTTACATATTCTTGTTACATGTTCTCGTGCAGCTATCGCTGGTTTGTGTCTGCATTTGCAGTTGTAGCATGAGCTGTCAAATATCATCAGAATGGATTGTATAGGATGTGAAAATAAGACTGGGAAAGTTAATAATGATATTCAACTGCATGCTCTTGAATGAGTCCTGTGAACATTCCTGTGCGTGCCAGGACAGCACAATTAAAAACATATTTTCTGTACGAACAAGCAGTTTTTTCTTCTGCATCTGCTTTCTTTGTGCTGACTATTTGTTAGACAGTATAAGAGAGAAAGAGTTTCATTCCAGGAGTTGGACTTTGCCTCAGACCAGGATCGTGAATGATGCCAGCAACAAACATAAGCCTTCAGACCAGCCATCAATCAACTGTCCCTGACGGGCAAAAGGGCGTGATACTTTTTTTACCCCCTTTTTTTGTTCATTTTTTGCTCTTATCGTTATTACTTAATAGACACTCTCATTTACACAAATTGCTGTTTTGGAGTCTTCTCTTAATTAAATTTAACCAAATCCAGAAGAACTTCTTGGATGCACTCTGTGATTCAAGACATTTAATGAGCACACTTTAACTTCAAATTAGCTATCAAATTAATATCCAGTTCACCGCAAAAACCTTACTTTCTCATGCTGACCACTAGTCCCTCACTCTCTGTCTAGACCAGAACTTCCATTCACATTGACAGCCCCCAACCTGCCAGACGCCCACTTACCTCTTGAAATACACAACCCTTATCACATGACAACATCATACATCTAAGACATTCCATACACGGAACAAGACATGTCATTTTAATTCCTCACACTCAAGTCCCGTCCTGCCATCCTGCACCTGGCCTGCCGTGCACCTAGCCACGACTGATCCTGACACTATATATTTCACACTCTCTGGCAGGACCAAACTCACTGGGATGCAACCTCAGCCCTTGACTACTTATCAATCTTCTTGCCCAACCCTCAACCTATACGTTGCAACCTACCTACATTCCCACCTTCCCTTTACCTCCTTCCACTTTATCAACCTCCCAGCATTGGATTCTAACATTATGTCCACCTGCCGTTTGTACACCATGACCTTCTACCACTTAGCCAGTCTGGTATCCCACCGACCTGCCAACTAACAAGCTTGGTACCATAATGACCTGCCATCTAAACAGCCTGGCACCATAGTGCTCTGTCAACTAACCAATTTGGCACTATACTGACCTGTGAACTAATCAGCCTTGCATCCAAAATGCCTACTGCATTTCCACTTAAAACACCTCGCACCTCCCAAAAACCATGCTACCAAACCATTTTCTTGTCACCGTAATGAGTTGCCTTGATGCCATCATCCCAGACTATGTGCAGGTCATCTCATGCAGTAGCCAACCAACAGCCTACAAGCCCACACATTATTACATTCCCACTCTATCCCTTCACCAACTCACCACCTTACAACTGCTCCACCATTTAATGATGTCATGGCTAATTATCCAAAGCAGTATCTTGCTCATGCTTTCTCCCCGTACCCATTGATGCCTTTAGAACCAAAGAAATTTAAATCCTTCTTGAAAATATTCAATGTTTTGCACACTACCACTTCCGGTGGGAAAGAATTCCGGAAGTTCACTGCTCTAGGTGAACAGTAAATAAAATGTTATTGGGAGTAGGAAATGTTGTGGTATAGCAAGATTAGTGATGATCTCCCGCATGAACAGTACCGAGTTGCCGGGAAGACTACTTCTGCTTCTAATTCATAGGTTCTCATACGCCTTGCACAGCACTTTGCAAAGTATCTAGAACCTTGAAGCGCAAGGGCAGCAAATACATGTGAACAACTTCAAATTTTTCTTAAAATCACACTTGATCATGTCTTGAAAGTACTTTGCTGTCCTTTAATAGATAACACAGTGTGGAGCTGGAGGAGCACAGCAGACCAAGCAGCGTCAGAGGAGCAGTAAAGTCGATGTTTCGGAAGGGTCCCGTCTCGAATCGTCAACTTTTCTGCTCTTCTGATGCTACCTGGCCTACTGTGCTCCTTCAGCTCCACACTGTGTTATAGCTGACTCCAGCATCGGCAGTTCTTACTATCTCTTTTGCTGTCCTTTTACTGTTTCTGAATTACTACCCTGGAAATCGCTTTGTAAGAATGCTGTTGACGTACCAATGCCACATGATCTACAATAATTCAGATGGGCTGATGACCACTAACTTCTCAATACTTGGAGGGGTTCTGACTCTTCAAGCACGTATCCATAGATGCAAATAACCACTGAAAGAATTCAACCAAAATACGGGAAATCGTTCTGTGTCTATACAGGGATGAAATCCTCAATTGTCTTTTTCTGTGTGGTTTGACTATGATTTCATTGAGCTGATGGAAAGTTTTTCGTGCTTTAATATGAATGAAGGCTTCCTCATTTTGTTTTTTTAAAACCACTTTAATCATATGTTGACCTTGTATGGGATTAGGAATATTATGTTCAAATAAAGGGATCAGAAGGACTTGCCGGAGCTGCCCGAATCGGAAAGTGTCAGACTTTTAAAGTTTATTCTGATGAACAATGAATTACAGTGACACTGTACCTCTGATTATTTCACGGAAATATATTTCAGAAACTCCCTCTGTTATGTGCAGTCGGATAAGAAAATCGGAAATAGACTTTATTTTTGTTAGACGGATGTATTAAGGAATACGGGGCAAAGGTAAGTATAAGGAGTTAGGTCACACAACTAGAGGGGCTGAATGCCCTATTCCGATGTTTATGTTCCTAAGTTGTGGTCATTGTGCCATACTTCGACTATCAATTATTGTTTTTAGAAAATTTAAAGCATTTTAAAATTTAATATTTTAATAGTTATAAGAAATAACAGGTCAAAACGCGAAAAAGTCCTGTTAATTATTTTGAATGGAAACATCGACACGCTCCTTTTGATTCGTCAAAATAACGCACACCCATTTAAAGTAGCCACTGCACGCTAGAGACTTATTGTTATTTTAAATGCACTTGATAAGGTTTCTTCTGAAACTGGGACTCAAGATTAGGGCACTCCCATTCACTGATTGTCTGATATACAAAATCATTGAAGTTTCCCAACGAACTATAGTATATTTCCCCAACACACTATAACATCAGTTAAAATTCTTTCACCCGTCAATGAAATAAACTATTTTAATCAAACGACAAACAAAGAATGCTGGAATTCTAAAATCAAAACGAATTGCCAGAGAAACTCAACAAATCTAGCAGCACCTGCAGAGTGAAAGCAAATTTAAGAGTCCGGTGACCCTTCTTCAGCAAATTGGTTTCGTGTTTTCTGGCAAGATAACTCCTTCCTATTGAGTCAAATGTTGCTTGACCTCTGCTGGAAAAGCATTCTCAGGAGAGGTACCAGATGGACTGTGATACAAATTAAAGATCCACTGAAAAGTTACCACCATCAGCTTCAAGTGTTGGAGTAATCGGAAACCGAAGCCTAACAAACAGCCAAATTCTCCCGATCAGGTTGAGCTCTGGTTTGACGCTCTAAGTTGTCTCATCAAATATATTTAGTAGATGGTTTATTCAGGATTACATACAAATGCTGTTGTCAGTAGAGCAAGTCAGAAACCGAGGGTTGTGTAGGCATATACTCTATGAACCCCTATGAGCAACGCGCGTTTCTTATGAGTATATAGTAATTAAAAAAGGATGCTGACTCCCAGTATTTGAGAGGCACATGTCAGGACAGCGAGTTAATAGATTTAGCGGGCCTCCATGAATGGAACTCCAACAAAACTCAAGTGTTTCGAATTTTTTTTTCAGAGTTAACGGGTAAGAGACGTTATTACACGTCTCTGTAACAGATGGGACCGGGACACTGATGTCCTGGCGCAGAGTTAGGGACACCAGTACTGCACCACAACAGACTTGAACACAATAAGCCCGAAACTATCTGGGACTAGCCGGCCCATCTGTTTGACAGTGCATCAAATCATATTAATCATTCACCCCTCCAGCATCCAAGGATTGTTACAGTGTATTTATACTTTGAAAATAACATGTCAGCAATTATACAAGTTAATATTAATATTACTTTGAGAACATGCAAAATCTGTAGGACTAGGGACTTTATTGCCGAAGTACACTGTCACTGGGTCACAAGCCTGGAACTCACTTCTTAACATCTCTGTGCGCCTTCCTACACCAAATAGTCTGCTATGATTGAAATAATGTTAAAAGGTTTTCAAATAATAAGTCGCCGAACAATTTCTGATTCTGGTGCGTACAGCTGAGGCACGAATTAAATATACAGCATTGTTTCCTCTGTGTATTGCTCAAACAAAAACTCCCAAGGCAGATGCACTATTGATAACAACCGATTTCAAAACTCCTACAGTCGGACTATTGTTTCTGAAATGTTCGTTCTGATAGGCGAGGGTTCTCATTTTTGAGGAGGCTGTTCAAATGTTACATTTCTTGCAGATTAAAGTGTTTTTGAAGGGCCACGTGAAATTGAATTGAAGGCAGGAGGCCTAACCAGACGGTTTACAACTAGTTATAAATCCAGTTGACAAGGCAGTCAGAAATGACACAGACGTAAACGGTAGAGCAGTCGTGATCCTTGCAGATAATTCTGTTCAATCTGTTACATCAAATGATATAGATTCAATATAATTCGTGTTTCATGAATTGAAAGTAGTCAGAGGATAAGCGTTAATGCGAATGAGAATGCTTTCAGAATGAACGCAGATTACCCACTGATTCAATAAATCTATTGAGTCATTGGGGTTAACAAAACCATTGAGGTGCGACATCTCACTAATTTGGGCGCAGCGCAGTAGGAAATGGAGTATTCTCGGAATTAACTTTACATTTTCTTAAAGCCTTTCTTGAACTTTGCTGATTTTGCACGCACTGTAAAAATCAATATGTCATTCCATTGTGGAACGCATTTATGTTGACTAAATTAGGACAAATAATTTATATCAAATTTGGTTTTGTTGTTGCAAGTTAACTATCTTGATAGCTTATTTGTAGTGAAGAATAATTAAGCATAAATGCAAGAAACGATAACATGTTTCCTACGGGCATTTCCCGGTTTACCTGATGTCTAAACAAATGACCGTTATATTTAACCAATGTGAGCCTTCATATTTTAGCATTTGGTTACGCATATAATTAAAATAAAATATTACTCCATTCTCATTGTTTTAAATAAAATGTGTTCAACTGCCCTCTAATTTCTGCAAAATTATAAACTGTACGTATTTCTGAACGCTGAGATTTTTAACACATTATGCAGCAGCTACTCCCTATGATGAGTAGTCGTGAATCCCGACAGTGCGGAGGCAGGCCATTTAGCTCAACAAGTCCACACCACCCAAACCAGACCCATTCCCATGTCTATCCAACCTAACTTAAACATCCCTGGGCGCTGTGGGCTATTTAGCATAATCAATCCGTGTACGCTACACGTCTTTTGACCATAGGAGGAAACTGCAGCACCTTGAGAAAAGCCCACGCAGACGCGGGGAGAACATGAAAACTCCACACAGTCAACCGAAGATGGAATCGAACCTGAGTCCCTGGTGCTATAAGGCAGCAATGCTAACTACCTGAGCTACCGCACTGCCCCAATGCCAAAGTCAAGAATATGGGCAGATGGGTAGATTCAATTAATTCGAAACGTGGCGTGGTCACATCCACGATGTCAGTTGTTTCCTAAAGATTGAATCTTGAGTTGATATGTAATTGTAAACTATAACTATAGATATCGAAAACACACGGATGGGGAACACGTAAAGCACTGCGGCGGTAAAATCACTCAGTAAATGTTTTATTTTTTTTTCGCACAAATCTAGTATAATCGGGGAGATAACAATTAATTAATTAAAGTTACTTGGCCAAAGAACTGATATCGAGATAACAAGCATGGGGCTGGATGAACACAGCAGGTCAAGCAGCACCACAGTAGCAGGAAAACTTGACGTTTCGGGCCTAAACCCTTCATCAGAAATGGGGGAGGGGAAGAGGGTTCTGAAATAAATAGGGAGAGAGGGGGAGGTGGATAGAGGATGGATAGAGGAGAGGATAGGTGGAGAGGAGGCAGACAAGTGGAAGAGGCGGGGATGGAGCCAGTAAAGGTGAGTGTAGGTAGGGGGGTAGGGAGGAGATAGGTCAGTCCAGGGAGGACGGACAGGTCAAGGGGGCGGGATGATATTAGTAGATAGGAGATGGGGGTGTGGCTTGAGGTGAGAGGAAAAACAGGTTAGGGA
>JAHRHZ010000127.1:1571291-1602987 GCA_024137785.1 Ginglymostoma cirratum
ATCTGAGGAATGGGAAGGGGAGTTGAAATGGTTCGCGACTGGGAGGTGCAGTTGTTTGTTGCGAACTGAGCGCAGGTGTTCTGCAAAGCGGTCCCCAAGCCTCTGCTTGGTTTCCCCGATGTAGAGGAAGCCACAACGGGTACAGCGGATGCAGTATACCACATTGGCAGATGTGCAGGTGAACCTCTGCCTGATGTGGAAAGTCTTCTTGGGGCCTGGGATTGGGGTGAGGGAGGAGGTGTGGGGGCAGGTGTAGCACTTCCTGCGGTTACAAGGAAAAGTGCCGGGTGTGGTGGGGCTGGAGGGGAGTGTGGAGCGGACAAGGGAGTCATGGAGGAAGTGGTCCCTCCGGAAGGCAGATAAGGGTGGGGAGGGAAAAATGTCTTTGGTGGTGGGGTCTGATTGCAGATGGCGGAAGTGTCGGAGGATGATGCGTCGGATCCGGAGGTTGGTGGGGTGGTATGTGAGGACGAGGGGGATTCTTTTTTGGTTATTGTTGCGGGGATGGGGCGTGAGGGATCAGTTCTGGGAAATGCGGGAGACACGGTCGAGGGCGTTCTCGACCACTGTGGGGGGGAAGTTGCGGTCCTTGAAGAATGAGGACATTTGAGATGTGCAGGATTGGAATGTCTCATCCTGGGAGCAGATGCGGCGGAGGCGAAGGAATTGGGAGTAGGGGATGGCATTTTTGCAGGAGGGTGGGTGGGAGGAGGTGTATTCCAGGTAGCTGTGGGAGTCAGTGGGCTTGAAATGGACATCTGTCTCTAGGTGGTTGCCCGAGATGGAGACAGAGAGGTCCAGGAAGGAGAGAGAAGTGTTGGAGATGGTCCAGGTGAACTTCAGGTTGGGGTGGAAGGTGTTGTTGAATTGGATGAACTGTTCGAGCTCCTCATGGAAGCACAAGGCGGCGCCGATGCAGTCATCAATGTAACGGAGGAAGAGGTGGGGTTTAGGGCCAGTGTAGGTACGGAAGAGGGATTGTTCCAAATAACCTACAAAGAGGCAGGCATAGCTTGGGCCCATGCGGGTACCCATGGCCACCCCCTTTGTCTGTAGGAAGTGGGAGGAATTGAAAGAGAAGTTGTTGAGGGTGAGGACGAGTTCGTCTAAGCGGATGAGGGTGTCGGTGGAGTGGGATTGGTCAGTTCTGCGGGACAGGAAGAAGCGGAGGGCCTTTAGGCCATCTGCATGGGGAATACAGGTGTATAGGGACTGGACGTCCATAGTAAAAATGAGGTGTTGGGGACCTGGGAATTGGACGTTCTGGAGGAGGTGGAGGGCGTGGGTGGTGTCACGGACGTAGGTAGGGAGTTCCTGGACCAAGGGGGTGAAAATGGAGTCGAGGTAGGTGGAGATGAGTTCGGTGGGGCAGGAGCAGGCGGAGACAATGGGTCGACCAGGGCATTCAGGTTTGTGGATTTTGGGGAGGAGATAGAAGCGGGCGGTGCGGGGTTGGGGAACGATGAGGTTCGAGGCGGTGGGTGGGAGGTCACCTGAGGTGATGAGGTTGTGGATGGTTTGGGAGATGATGGTTTGGTGCTCGGGGGTGGGGTCATGATCCAGGGGGCAGTAGGAGGAGGTGTCAGAGAGTTGGCGCCTGGCCTCAGCAACGTAGAGGTCAGTGCGCCATACTACGACTGCCCCTCCCTTGTCCGCGGGTTTTATGGTGAGGTTGGGATTGGAGCGGAGGGAGTGGAGGGCTGCACGTTCTGCGGGGGTGAGGTTGGAGTGTTTGAGAGGGGTAGAGAGGTTGAGGCGATTGATGTCTCGACGGCAGTTGGAGCTGAAGCGGTCGAGGGAGGGTACGAGGCCTTGGGGTGGTGTCCAGGAGGAGGGCTTGTGTTGGAGGCGGGAGAAGGGGTCAGTAGAGGGAGGGTTAGTTTCGTGGTTGGAGAAGTAAGCGTGGAGGCGGAGGCGGCGGAAAAACTGCTCAATATCCAAGCATGAGCGGTATTCGTTGATATGTGGGTGGAGGGGGACAAAGGTGAGCCCTTTACTGAGGACTGACCGTTCGTCCTCAGTAAGGGGGAGGTCTGGGGGGATGGTGAAGACTTGACAGGGCTTAGTGTCGCTCTCTCCTCTGGAGCTGCTGGCTGCGGAGGCTGTGGGCGGAGCGTTGTCAGCGTCGGCAGCGGGCGGAGTTGCGTTGGCGTCGGCGGTGGGCGGAGGTACGTCAGCGGTGGGTGTTGCGTCGGCTTCGGTGGTGGGCGGTGCGGCGTCGGCGGCGGCAACAGCGATGACGGTGTTGTTTTCGGTGATGGAGGCGGTGGTTTCGGCAGCGGCGTCGTTCGCTGTCCCGGAAGTGGGGTGCCCGCCGGTGGCGGATGTGACGTCATGAGTGGGTTCTCCGACGGTAGCCTCGTGGCCAATGGCGGCGGGTACATTGTGGGGGAGGTCATGGGTACGGGTGGGGAGTGGGGGAAGCCCGTTTTGGGTGGTGGGCATCAGTAAGTTTACTGTACTTACGGTTTTTGGTGTCCAATAAAGCTGAGTAGAATTGTGAATTCAAGCTGTGGATCCTACAGAGAATAAAAAACAGAAGAGGTCATTTGCAGGTCTGGGAGAGGGAGGCTCTGAGCTGGGGCAGTCTTGATTGTAGTGCCTGGAGGTGCCTGCGCATTGCTGCAAGTGTGTGTTTCAGGAGTCGCAGGGAGAAGCGCTTCTGGAGGGTCTCAATGTTCTCCATGTAGATATTGTCACGGTTGGGGCCAAATTGGGAAGGCTTGAATGTGGATTGTAGTCCATTGGGGATGATCTGGTTCTGTAGGCAGGTACTAAGAAAGGTGATGTGGCTGTGGTACCTGGTTTGCTTCAGGATGTGGTCGAGCAGTTTCAAGGCCGAAGAGGTGATGAGAGAGTTGCAGTGGGAAAGACATTCCCTGAGGTTTGTCCAGAGGGAGGAGGGTAACTTCTTCAGGGTCGGCATCCTTAGAAGAGGCTTCGCAGTGGGGTTAAAATTGTATCAGAGATAAAAGGTACTGCAGATGCTGGAGAATCCGAGATAACAAGCATGGGGCTGGATGACCACAGCAGGTCAAGCAGCATCATAGGAGCAGGAAAACTTGACGTTTCGGGCCTAAACCCTTCATCAGAAATGGTAGAGGGGAAGAGGGTTCTGAAATAAATAGGGAGAGAGGGGGAGGCGGATAGAGGATGGATAGAAGAGAGGATAGGTGGAGAGGAGGCAGACAAGTCGAACAGGCGGGGATGGAGCCAGTAAAGGTGAGTGTAGGTAGGGGGATAGGGAGGAGATAGTCAGTCCAGGGAGGACATACAGGTCAAGGGGGCGGGATGATGTTTGTAGATAGTAGATGGGGGTGTGGCTTGAGGTGAGAGGTAAAACAGGTTAGGGAGGTGGAGATGAGCTGGGCTGGTTTTGGGATGCGGTTGGGGGAGGGGAGATTTTGAAGCTTGTGAAATCCACATTGATGCCATTGGGCTGCAGGGTTCCCAGGCTGAATATGATTTGCTGTTCCTGCAGCCTTCGGGTGGCATCACTGTGGCATTGCAGGAGGCCCAGGATGGACATGTCATCTGAGGAATGGGAGGGGGAGTTGAAATGGTTCGCGACTGGGAGGTGCAGTTGTTTGTTGCGAACTGAGCGCAGGTGTTCTGCAAAGCGGTCCCCAAGCCTCCGCTTGGTTTCCCCGATGTCGAGGAAGCCACAACGGGTACAGCGGATGCAGTATACCACATTGGCAGATGTGCAGGTGAACATCTGCCTGATGTGGAAAGTCTTCTTGGGGCCTGGGATTGGGGTGAGGGAGGAGGTGTGGGGGCAGGTGTAGCACTTCCTGCGGTTACAAGGGAAAGTGCCGGGTGTGGTGGGGCTGGAGGGGAGTGTGGAGCGGACAAGGGAAGCAGCCTTGTGAGATAGGTGAGGTATTCAAAACTACTTAAAACCCAGCACTTTTTGAGCGATAATTACAATTGATTTCCAACCTCTACACATTTCCTGTTCATTTCAAACGTGTGCAATGCACAGTAGAGCTCCTGGAGGCAATTATTGATTAGCTTTGGTAACATTAGACCATAACTGATAAATATGACCACGATAAATTTAACCACGTTATAATTGCGCTAATTAAAATATTTTTGGTCTCAGCTATGAAATCGAATCAATTAGGCAGCATGAGATCTTACTCACAAATTACATTTTGAGATAACAAGCATGGGGCTGGATGAACACAGCAGGTTAAGCAGCATCATAGGAGCAGGAAAACTTGACGTTTCGGGCCTAAACCCTTCAACAGGTTACCAAAAACCAACTTTACTTAGTTTACAGCTAGCTTACTGAACATTAAAATAAAACAATACACTAACGTATCTTTTTTTTCTCATTCATCAATCTTGCGTGTTTTTTGCCTTAAGTCGGTTATCAGGCAGTTCCAAATGGGTATACTGTTTCATTCATTCAGAATTAAAAAAAAGCCACCACTGAGTTTAACCAATGCGGAAAGGATGCGGGAGAAGGAAGGAACTTCATCAATATTACTGATTAAACGTAACCCAGGCAGGCAATCTCTTCGGCGTAAAAAAAACCCCTGATAATTACTGAAAAAAATGAAACCAGTTCGACGCACAGGTCGATTCTACAATGTGAATCGATTCTGATTAACTCAAATCGGGAGACTTAAGTGAGACAAAATAAGCTTCCAATCAACTCAAATCAACAGAATGAAGTGTAACACCTCAAGAAAATTTCAGTACAGAATCTAATGTGCTTGTCATCAAACAAAATTAGGAAATTAAACCACAAAACACAATTATAGTTATAGCATTATGAATAAATGTAGCATGTTCAATAAATTAATAATGCATTAGCGTTAGCTTATTTTGTTAGTGTTTGGTAATGTTTCGAACATCATTAATTTCGTAACATTTGCCTCTGATATTTAAAATCGCAGATTTTAGATGTCGCTAACATTAAATATTATTTATACGCCTTACTGTTTAAAAATATTTCGTGTATCAAGTAACCCAGCGATACAGCATAAGAAAAAACGAGCGACAAAATCCTTCACCGGCATTTTACTTGTTTACTGAGACTCATTTCAAGTCTATAGTCATTTTCCAGGAAAAGAACATTATTACAATCAAACCAAACTCAATGCAGAATCCACTGAAACCGGGTTTCATTTAACTTATGAATTATTAACATGAATAGAAAATTAAAACAAACATAACAGTTGCTGAGAAAGTACGTGCTTCTTAACTGCAGTCCTGCTCCTATGATGCTGCTTGGCCTGCTGTGTTGATCCAGCTCCACACTTTGTTATCTCCGATTCTCCAGCATCTGCAGTTCCTATTATCACCGTCACCACGGTTCCTTGCCCCCAGTAATGGAGCGAGCCACTCCAGTCAGTTGCACATTAATAGATGGCGGTGTCTTCGATCTTCAGGTCCTTTACGTCCAAAGCAAAGATATTTTTTCTAGTGTCTTTGGACGCAGCAAATCGCTCCTTAATCGCTAGGACGTAGTTATTGACAGACGAAGTATTGTAGTAAACCAGCCACTCCAGCCTCTGTCCGGGAATCTGTCGGACCCAACGCATGCCGTAGCTACCAAGATCCAATCCGCTGGTTTTACAGGGCAGTCTCCAGAGTGGCCTGTCTTTGCCTCTGGTTGAGTCAAAACAACCCCAGATTGGACACCTTTAAAAGAGTATAAAAACCTGAATATTAATGTCGATGAACTTACTCCCTGCTGCATTCTAGAGATCAACAAACAATGAGACCGTGACAAGGAAAGATCTAGACCATAAACACTTACAGATAAGGAAGTTAGTCACAAACTGAGGAAAATTATCGATGTCATCCTTCAATTTAGGTTATCCTGGAAATTTAGGGAAAAAAGCTGGTTCAATAGCTTTCGACGAAAACCAAATTCAGCAGTGTTGAATTACGGTCCATTGACCAGTGTTTAAATACACAGCAGAAGGGACCGGTTTATAGACATACCTGTTGATTCCGGTTTGAGGCCGTGACTGGATCGTGATGCCACAGCTCACATATTTACACCAGGCTATTCTTAAATGTGGACATTTATCTATCTTGGATTATTTGTTTTTTTTTAATGGAAGTGTTCTCTCACTTTTAATGACGAAAATACAATTGACCAGCTTGAGGTTTGGTTCAGATCAAAATTTTAACATCGCATTTCAAATGAAACAAAATAATTTCATTCGAAATTAATTCCCTTTATTCCTACATTCAATCACAAGTGGATAAACTGAAAAAAATTCAATGGAGTTACCATCATCATTAATATTAACGGCAATGTGTTTTATTTTGCAGAAACGCCAAGTCTCCATCCAATACAAAAATAATATACAATCTAGACTAGAGATAACAAGGTGTAGAGCTGGATGAACACAGCAGGCCAAGCAGCATCAGAGGAGCAGGAAGGCTGACGTTTCGGGCCTAGATCCAGACTGGGTGTTTCTAAGTTTAATTTATGCAACTCAGTATCAAAATATGATCAGAGTACAAAATGGCACAGGCCCAATATTCTTTGAGATGCTAACTAATGCAATTACAGTGTGGGGATGGAACCGTTGTATTTTAACTCCAGCGTTCTAAAATACGAAAGCGTCTTAGCTAACCGCAATGACCTTTATTTGGTCGTCGTAGAAATTAGAGGTGTGCAGTAAATTTCCTGTTTTCTGATTGACGCATAGTGAATGCGGCTTTCATCTTTATTTTTGTTACAGCAAATGTGTATATCTGGAACAACATAGGTTGGTAGTCAGAATTTTTGTTGTTGTTGTTGATTCATATTCCCTTTAATCTATTGCATGTAGTAGTTAGCAGAAATCCAGACGACAGCAGGCAGCAAGAGTGCCATTTACAATATGGTTGTACAGTTTGGACGCGGATATAAGAAACGACTCACATTAAAGAATATCTTTTCTTGCAGTTCCAAATAAGACAGTCCTTTGAAAATGCTCAGTAAAGGTAATGCACTTGCTTAATGATGATACAGTGAGCTGACAGGGAAACGTATAATCCAAGTTTTTTTTTAAAAAAACTGGAACACAATGAGTCTGTGTGCACGTGTAATAAGTAAAAATATTCCCAAGAGTTCAAATGTTAGCATAAAACTCTGTGCCTGTCGATTAGTCACTGCTATTTGGACCACTATACATAGGAATGCGTGGCAAATCACACAGCAACAAAAGAAAAAGCTGCCACTGACGCAAATCAAAAGCGGGACATTTCTCTCCTCACTGGTAGCGATGACAGGGACTAGTAACTACCAGAAATCAGCACAAGTTAAACATGACATTACACCAATTCTAACGAGGTATGGAGTCCCTTCACTTTAAATGAGGCACATTAGTGCGAGGAGAAACTCTGAGAGGCCAAAATAATTGTATTAAAAATATTTGAGATGCAAACTAAAGCAATTGCAGTGCGAGGTTGGCGCATTATATTTTCATTCTAGCTTTTATTAAAATACTAAGCAGTCTTAAAGAACTGCAATGACCTTTATTTGATAGTAATGGGATTTACTGGTGTGCAGTAAATTTCCTATTTTCTGATAGTCACGTTGTGAATATGGGTTTCGGAGCGTTTTGGTAGAGAAGATATGTATAACTGGAACAACAAAGTTTGCGTATTTATATAAGAGATAAAACGTTGTGGAGTTGGGTGAACGCAGCAGGCCAAACAGCATCAGAGCAGCAGGAAAGTTGACGTCAATAAAACAACGTTTTATCTCAGATTCTCCAGCATCGGCAGTTCCTACTATCTCTTGCGTATTTATATAATTTTTCTGACACGTAGTCCCTTTAATCGGTCGTACAGAGTGGTTGGCAGACATCCAGCCGACAGCAGATAAGAAGTGTCGAATGCCCAGTGCCATTTTAGAAGCATCTGGATTTTCTGTATTAGATCAACAATATGCTAACCTTGCAGTTGACGGCTTGGAGCCAGCAATTTCAAGCCGTGACCATTGACGCTTTGTAAACCAACCTACTCAGCAGCAATACCAGAGTCAATTTTATATTTCACCAGTGCGACTTTGACAACTTTGACGATATTCAAGAATAACTTCACACGTTGATTTTGCTTTTTGTTTGTCTAGAGTGCCTGGCTTTTGTTTTGGATGTTTCAAAAGACATAAACAATGAATAATTAGTACTGATGAGTGATTTCTGAAGCGTTGTTAGGTAACTTCTGCATCACTGATCAATATCAATCGCTCCTCCTTTCTTATTTCAGAAGTTTTCTCCAAAGTTCGGGGATTATTACACCGCCAGTACACAGCTTCATTTATTCCTCAGTGGGCATTAATAGGTCACAGAGTCATCGCAGGAGCAAATTACAGCACAGAAAAAAAAATGCCTTAAGAGTCAATCACGACCACGCCGGTCGTAAATAGCCACTTAAGTGGATTTTACGGCATTTGGCTCATAGCCTACTGTACATTGGCACCGCAAGTGCAAATCTAAATGCTTTTTAATTGTTATGGATATTTCCGCCTTCGCCACACTTAAAGGGAGTGAGATCCAGATTCCTACCATCCGTTGGGTGTAAAACAGCTTCCTCAGATCGGATAAGATCGAAAATAACGAGCCCCCAATTGGCAAGTAGTCATCTCAGCATCTCGCAGAAACTCCTAACATGTTTCACGAACGCATTGTGATTTGCCAAGCGACGGTAAAAAAGAGATTGTGTCTACACCTGACGGAATAGTACTACACCGTTAATCATCTGATTTATTATTCATTTTTACAGAAAGAAAATGTCCGTTACAGTTCAGAGAAATTGCATCTTTGTCATTTATACAGTGAACAACTGTTACATTCGAAACGTCAACTACACCCATTCAACTTCTCTCTGGAATTATCGGTTTAACTTTCGTCGTGAATTTTATGCGATCATATGCAAACTGAGCTTGGCCCTGATGCAACGTAACAAGTTGGGCAATGCCCTCGCATCTATTATAGGATCTGGTGTGATTTAAGCAAAGACATAGATGTGTTCAATATTTACAGAGATTTGATTCGTGTAATATAAATGTAATGTTGACCACAGCAATAACAACAGAGAGACGATCTGTTTAGTTTAGACAGAAATATTGATTACAATAGTAACAACTCTAAATTTATCTGGCAGACAGGATAAAAAGGTGCAACGAACTAGTCCAGGAATGAAAAATACAGGAATGTGATATACATTTGGAATGAACAAGTTGTTGTGTAATCATAGTATAATACATACTTTTCAGAATTAGAACTAACACGAGTCTTCGTGAATATTAAAAGATGTAGGGTGAAATATTATCGACAGCACAAACTTTTTCCTGTTGAATCTGACAGGGACAATGCTTCCAATAATCATAATGGGCCTTTCCTGTCATAGAGTCATGGAATCAAAGAGTAATATCGGATGGGAAAAGGCTCTTCAGTCCATCTTTCCACACTGACGAGATATCCTAATCTGACCTAATCTCATTTGCTAGCATTTCGCTCATTTCCCTCTAAACACTTCCTATTAATCTACACATCCAGATACCTTTTAATGTTCGAATTGTCCCCGCCACTATAACTTCCTCTGGAAGCATGTTCCACAAACACACCACCTTCTGCGTGAAAAGGCTGCCTCCCAGGTCTTTTTAAATCTTTCCTTTCTTACTTCAAACCTACGCACTCCAGACTTGGACTCTCCTACACTAAGAAAAAGATTTTATTTATTCACCCTATCCACGCCTCTCATGGTTTTAGAAACCTCCATAAGGTCAGCCCTCAGCCTTCGAGCTCTAGGGGAATTAAAAAAAATGCCCCAGTCTATTCAGCCTCTCCCTATGGCCCAAACAATCCAGTCCTGGCAAAATCCTTGTAAATATTTTCTACACCCTCTCAAGTTTAACAACATCCTTCATTTAGCAGCGAGACCACTATTCTAAATGTGGCTTCTCCAAAGTCCTGTACAGCTGCAACCTGACGCAGCAACTCCAATACTCATTGACGACTAGCGTACCAAAAGCATTCTTCACCATCCTCTCTACCTGCCGCTCCATTTTCAAGGAACTATGAACCTGAACTCCCAGGTCTCCTTGTTTGGTAACATTTCCCATGGACCTATCATTAATTGTATAAGTCTTGCCCTAGTTTGCCCTTAAAAATACAACACCTCACATTTATGTAAATTAAACTCCTCTGCCAATCCTTGGCCCATTGACCTATTGATCAAGGTATCATTGCATTCTGAGGTAATTGTTTTCGCTTTTCTCCTAACCACCGATTTTGGAGTCATCTGTAAACTTATCCACCCCTATATTCAAATAAAAATAATTTATATAAATGACGAACAACAGTGGGCACACCATCGATCATATGTGGCACACAGCTGGAACCAGGCCTCCAGTCCAGAAAGCAATCCTCAACTACCACCTTCTGTTTCCTAACTTGAAGGCAATTTTGGATTCAGTTGGCTGGCTCCCTCTCGATCCCATGTGATCTAAAATTGCTAACCGGTCAGCTATGCAAAACCTTGTCAAAAGCTTTGCTGACGTCCATATAGACAACTCCTACCATTCAACATTCATTAATCTTCTTTGGTACCTCTTCAAAAAACTCAATCAAGTTGGTGTGACACAATTTTCCACGCAAAAATTGGATTTTACCCTAATGAGTCCAGAGATAGTAACTTACATAAGAGTGGATTCACATAAAAGGAACGTTGAGTGGAATCAGGTCAATGTTTGGTGTGGGAATCTTAGGGACAGCCGTAATGCATTATTTGACGTATCATGAAACCAGTATAATGATGACAAAGTCAATATCTAGTGCACTCAAATCAAGATTCTATCCGATGTAATAATGAGTGTGAATCCGGGCCCATTGATACAATAACAGATGTTTTGCCCAATGCTTATTCGCAGAGTTAAGTGTCATTCATCCTGAAGGGAATGTCGTTAATGCAATAACACAGCCGAGGTTTAGGATACTGAAAAACCGAAAGCGAAAACCTGAAAGTCAGATACCGTCTGTAAAAGAAAGAAAGCAACGGCCATTCATCAACTGTGCCAGTTACTTTAAACTGAAAATACATATGCTCTCTGAAATGTGACTCTCCCCAGCAACTTCCACCTTCATTTCAGATTTCTCACACCTGCACTGCGTAATCTTTGTACAAGCGCATTAAGAACCTGAAAAAGGTCAGACCAGTACAAAACAACTGGAGGCATTGTCACCTCTGAGCTTTGTGTTCAGTCCAGGGACTCGTTTGCAGAATTTTGGGTGAAGGTTCACGAAGTGATAATATAATACAAACTTTTCTGAATAGTTTTACATCAATTTTTGTTGTGCCTCGGAATTGGTGAAGACAGGGAAATACTGATCAACTCTAGATTTCCAATTCAGCAATGATGGGTTTCCAATAGAGAACTGCGGCCTTGAAACCCCGCCCATTAATTTTTACAGCAATGAATCTTGCTCTCCTTAAGAGTTATGGCGTTAAGCGTACAGGTACGTTGAATAATTCTAATGTTCACTGCAGCCGGCTGTGATATATGAATAGCTAATTCTGTTAATCATGTTGTATGGAATAACGCAGTGGACCTAATGAACGTTCAACTTCAATAGGAAACCCAAAGCCAAGGAAAGATTGATGGTTTAAGACTTAGTGAACGCTTCAGTGTTATGATGAATGTCAGAGAGCCAAAATGGCCAAGGCATCGTGGAAAATTCCATGACTGAGTCTCTTTTTGATAAATTAGAACAGGGTTCGTATTTATATTGCTGCTCTCGTCACAAAATCTTGCCGCTTCTAATTTGGAGATGGGGTTTGGTTAAAAAGGTTCTAAATACAGGGAAAATCTACTGCAGCCATTGTCAAATTTAAAAAAAAACAAGATTTTCGCCCCTTTCACATGAGAAGAACCGTTCACGAGGAACGGGTTTCTATAAGTTGCTTTCTAGGGATGGGCAGGAAGCCGCAGAAGCTGTTTTCTGCTGGCAGCAGGGCACTTGAGAGAGGGGTCAAATCACACAGCTTGTCACTACCTCAGTCTGTGCAGATCTGGGAAAAGGCTGAGTTTTGAATTCAACCTTGGATTGGATTTGGCAAGGATGTGGTAGCCCGAATTGCTTGATCGAAATAACTCAAGCTCCATACCTACATAGTCTCGAACGAGCAACCTTTCATCTTACAGCCTGAAGCTGTTCAGTTGAGCCACAGAAACCGGCATCAATAAGTTTGGCAAAATCCCTAAATGTGGAGGTGCGGTGTTGGACTGGGTTAGACAAATCAGAAAACATGCGACACCAAGTTATAGTCCAACAGGTTTATTTGAAAACACAAGCTTTCTGAGCATCACTCCTTCTTCAGGTTTTAGTGAGAGAGATAGCATCAGACACAAAATTTGTAAGCAAAATATCAAAGGGTCACACCACTGATGAGGATGTATTAAATAAGCCTATGATGTTGTTAATACTTTAATCAGTTAGAAGGTTTTAATTCACTAATATGTCTACGCAAATCCCCAAATTCCTTTCACATCATTGTCCTGAGAGAACTAAAGCTTTTGTTATTGTAAAGAAGAGGTGGCATTTCAGGTCAGACAATGCATGTTAGGTGTAAGGCCTTTTTTTAGAATCAGTTTGTGTTGTGGTTTGAAGTCAGACAGGTTTTATTTCTAAAGTAAGAACTTATAAAACGCCACATTGACTGACTGTCTATAAACGGTGTGCTTTTTGAACAAAATAGAATGTATCTGCAAATACAAATTCTGATTCATCCAGTCGCTAAGCTGTGCTGCTGCATTTCGACACAACATTCCAGTGTGCAGCCACCAAACAGAAAGCCTCGACTGCACAATGTAATATTCAAAAGTGGTTGTCGCAGGAATTCGTAGGAGTTTCAGTACATATGACATAACATGTAGTCGGAAGCAATAATCTTGGCAGTTCATCGGTCCTTCACCAATGCTACAGGAAGGCGGGATAACTTACTAATAAGTGCAGTCAAACAAAGGCTGCATAAGCAACAGAGCTAGTAAGAACTGCCGATGCTGGAGTCAGAGACAACACGATGAGGAGCTGGAGGAACACAGCCAGCCAAGCAGCATCAGAGGAGCAGGAAAGCTGACATTTCGGGTCGGGTCCCTTCAGGAAAAAAAAAGTGTCTTTTCGTAAAACAAACAAATGCGTTCTGAGCTGTCGTTGACGACAAAGAAACTTGCTCGTTGAAGAGTCGAAACAATCGGCTAACAAATTTCAATTCAAATCCACTTGGCAATAGCTTCATCGGAAGTATTTCAACAGAGTATAACCACGTGTCAAAATGTCTGTGAGCTGGAAGAAATATAGTTAGCAACTGTTGAAGCTGAGGTGCTTCTCAGGGCAAGGGTCAATATGACAATATTACTTGGGTTGGTGGCATTATGCCTGAAATTGCATGTTTCCGGTCTACGTTGAGAATTTAGATTGCAGCTCAAATGGTTTGCTCCAAAATGTGCGATTATAACATTGACTATTTTTTCGTGGAAGAAAGATGAATCAGGAAGACTTACATCTGCCTATTGCATGAACAATGTTAAAAACAGAAATTCGTTAACTGCCATGGTGTGATCATCAT
The DNA here is from genome assembly GCA_024137785.1 of Ginglymostoma cirratum. Classification (NCBI taxonomy): domain Eukaryota; kingdom Metazoa; phylum Chordata; class Chondrichthyes; order Orectolobiformes; family Ginglymostomatidae; genus Ginglymostoma; species Ginglymostoma cirratum. Next base: position 1,584,879 of record JAHRHZ010000127.1, read on the forward strand.
CAGAAAAAGGCATTAGGTTACTCAAACGAGCAGCTTGTGTGGTGGTCGGTTAACTCAGGTGGTTAAAGAGTGCTGCTAATAACGCTAAGGTTATGGGTTCAATCCCCTACTGACTAATCCTGCAGGACTCCATCCGTGAATACAATGCTTTGAGTCCTGACAGGAAGCTTACACGACCGTCTTGTCTTTTCCCTTCACCATCTGCAAGCAGTTGACAAATGTCACAGGAAGTTGTATCTGCTGCACCGTAGCTTGCGATCGGAGTTGTGTTGTCTGATCTTATTCATCCAGGAGCTGAGCAGAGCTGCTGTAGCCTGATGCAACATTCCAGAATGCAGCCACCAAACAGAAATCCTCAACTGCGAAATGTAACGTTAAAAAGTCCAAAACTCGGTTCGGAGCTCTTCTGCTCGCCGAGGTTCTTTACCTCTTTTATTCTCTTGTTTACCCTTTCTCCAATCGACACCTCCCCACCCCCACCCGCCCGTATCCGAGGCCCGTGGCGGACTAGAACGAACAGGTCGAGACCCCTGGAGGACCGGGCCAAGGCCCGCGAAGGACTGGAGCGAGCAGACACGCCACCGTGAGGCTGAGAACACTGCGAGCAATGCGCTCGAGAGCAGCGCGCAGGCTGAGAGTCCGCAGCAGCGCGGAGAAGACACGCAGCAGTACATTGGAATCAGCCCCCGGAGCAGTTCGTAGGCAGCGAGCCCTGGGCAGAGACTGGTGTGAGGGGATATTCCTTACTTTAAAACACAGTAATGTTAACTCCTCTATGTACCCCTTAACATATTCCTATTTTTAACTTAGTTTCAACTAAGTAATTAAGCAACTACCTTTATCCCTCTGCTGTATCCAAGAATTGTACCTGGTACTTGTACCTAAGATATAGCCATAAGAAGACATAATAAAAGGACATTGTGTATTGTATAGTAATGGAAACTGCCATCCTCGGATTCAATCTGCTTATCTTTTGAGATGGAGGACTTTTTTCGGACTGTTTATTTTGTAATACAGGCTCAGTAGCTGTAAGTACGTTGCACATTATCATCTTGTACGCGGCTTGCTCAGCTTTATGCATTTCCTTGTAGTGCGGTGCTGATCATGTTACACTTACATCTTACACTTAAAGTTATTCTGTTTTGAACAAGGGACCGAATCATATTCCAACGTAACAATTGTAAGTTCCAGAAATGTCGTGCAGTCGTATTTTCTTTATCGAAGCGTAGCCGAATATACATTCTTACAGATACATTTGTTGCTCACTGTGTATCAAAGTATATGATCAGCTTGCCATTCAATTTTGTTTTGATTGAAGAGCTGTAGCTATTCGGTGGGAAATTAATATTGTTGCTGCGCATGTCAGACCTGGAAGGGAGAGGAGGAGCAGAATTGGGATCGATTTACAACAGTGACCACTCTCCTCCAAAGCCTGATTTACAACAGCGAACATTCGTCTCCAGTGCCTATAAAACAGTGACCATTGTCCCACAGGGCCTGACATAAAACAGAGAGCGTTCTCCCCAAGAGCCCGATATGAAACAAACAGCATTCTCCCCCAGAGCCCAGTATAAAACAGTGACCATCCTCCCCAGAGCCCGATATAAAACAGTGACCACTCTCCCCCAATTCCAAATATAAAACAGTGAACATTCTCTCCCCTGAGCCCGATAAAAAAAACAGTGAACATTCTCTCCCAGAGCTCAAACTTAAAGAGTGAGCATTACACCCCAAAGCCCGATGTAAACTGTGATCATTTAAGCCCAGAGCGAAACAGTGACAACAAATCCCCATAAACCCGCATTTACCATTGCTGAACTACGTGCCCTGCACACACGGGGAAATTTCGCAAATCCAGTTCACCTGACTTGCGTATGTTTAGACTGTGGGAAGAAACTGAAGCACACCCACACAGACACGGCGAGAACGTGCAAAGTCCACACAGAAAACAGCTGAGGCTGGAACCGACGGTGAGTCACTTTCACCAAAAGGCCCCAAAGGTTTTTGGCTCCTCCCACGCAGGAAATTGAACAGTTTCACCCGCGTGAGAGGCAGGCATACTGACCTATAGTACCGAGGATCTCATAGCATGAATGGCCCTTGAGCCCCTTGGCATGCACCATTCAAATACAACTGCTTAACTATCCAAACTGTAATTATATCACTTGGCCCATAGTTTTCTATGCCTTAGCATCACAAATTCACATCTGAATACTTCTTAAAGTTATCAGGATATTTACCTCTAGTACACTTACAGGGAGTGGGTTCCAGATTGCAACCACCCACTGGCTGAATCATTTTTCCGCACATCTACTCAAACCTTACTACCTCTTAAATCTATCGCCCCAGGTGATCGATCCTTCCATAAAGGGGAAACGTTTCTTTCAGTCTACCCTATCAATATCACTCATTATATTGCACATCACGATCATGTCTCTTAAAAATCTCCTCTGTTGTAAGGAAAACAATCCCAGACTGTTCGATCTCTCTTCATAACTGAAAGTTTTCAGCCCAGACAACATAAGAACATATGAAGTAGGAGCAGGAGTAGGCCATCCGGCCCCTCGAGCCTGCCCCGCCATTCAATAAGATCATGTCTGATCTTTTTGAGACTCAGCACCACTTACCTGTCCGCACACCGTACCCCTTAATTCCTTTACTGTTCAAAAATTTATCTAGCTTTGCCTTAAACACATTCAGCGAAGTAGCTTCGACTGCTTCCCTGGGCAGGGAATTTCACAGATTCACAACTCTTTGGGTGAAGATGTTCCTCCTGACCTCAGTCCTGCATCTGCTTCCCTTTATTTTGAGGCTATGCCTCCTAGTCCTAGTTTCACCTGACCGTGGAAACAACCTCCCTGCCTCCACCTTATCTATTTCCTTCATAATCTTATATGTTTCTGTAAGATCTCCCCTCATTCTTCTGAATTTCAATGCGTCTAATCCCAGCCTACTCAGTCTCTCCTCATAATCCAACCCTCTCAAATCTGGAATCCACTGAGTGAATCTCCTCTGCACCCCCTCCAGTGCTAGTATATCCTTTCTCAAGTAAGGAGACCAAAACTGCACACAGTACTCCAGGTGTGGCCTCACCAGGACCCTATACAGCTACAGCATAGCCTCCCTGTTTTTAAACTCCATCCTTCTAGCAATGACAGACAAAATTCCATTTGCCTTTTTAATTACCTGCTGCACCTGCAATCCTACTTTTAGCGATTCATGCACAAGGTCATCCAAGTCCCTCTGCACAGCAGCGTGCTGCAATTTTTTTTTACCATTTAAAACATAGTCCATTTTGTTGTTATTCAGACCAAAATGGATGACCTCACACTTATCAACATTGTACTCCATCTGCCAGACCTTTGCCCACTCACTTAGACTATCTATATCCCTCTGTAGACTTTCAGTGTCTTCTGCACACTTTGCTCTACCACACATCTTAGTGTCATCTGCAAATTTTGACACACCATACTTAGTCCCCAACTCCAAATCATCTATGTAAATTGTAAACAGTTGCAGTACCAACACTGATCCCTGAGGCACACCACTGGCCACTGACTGCCAACCAGAAAAACACCCATTTACCCCTACTGTTTGCTGTCTGCTAGTCAACCAATCCTTTATCCATGCCAATACATTACCTGTAATACAGTGCAACTTTATCTTATGTAGCAGCCTTTGGTGTGGCATCTTGTGAAATGCCTTCCACAGGTTCCCCGTTGTCCACCATGCAAGTAATGTCCTCAAAGAATTTCACCAAATTAGTTAAACACGACCGACCCTTCATGAACCCATGTTGGGTGTTCCCAATGGGAGAATTTATATCCCGATGTCTTGCTACTTCTTCCTTAATGATAGATTCAAGCATTTTCCCCACTACCGAACTGGCCTATAGTTAGCTGCTTTTTGTCTACTTCCTTTTTTAAACTGTGGCATCACATTGGCTGTTTTCCAGTCTGCGGGAACCACCCCAGGGTCCAGTGAATTTTGATAAATAATTACTAGTGCATTTGCTATTTCTCCCATCACCTCTTTTAGTATCCTGGGATGCATTTCATCCGGGCCAAGAGATTTGTTTATCTTTAGCCCCATTAGCTTGCCCAGCACTGCCTTCTTAGTGATAATGATAGATTCTAGGTCCTCACCTGCTATGACCTTATTGCCATCAGTTTTTGGCATATGGGACCGACAAAAAATAATTGTTTAATGCCTCGGCTACTTCCTCATTCCCAGTTATTAAATTGGGCCTTCTCATCCTCTAAAGGACCAATGTTTACCTTCGCCACACTTTTACGATTTACATATTTATAGAAACTTTTGCTGCCTGTTTTTTATACTTTGAGCTAGCTTACTCTCATAATCTATCTCACTTTTCTTTATAACTTTTTTTGTGGCTTTCTGTTGGCCTTTAAAGTTTTCCCAGTCTACTAGTTTCCCACTAATCTTTGCTTTTTTGAATGTATTTCTTTTTAATTTGATACTTTCCTTTATTTCCTTAGACATCCATGACTGACTGTTTCTTTTCCTACAGTTCTTTCTTATCACTGGAATATACTTCTGCTGAGCACTGTGAAAAATTGTTTTGAAAGTCTTCCACTGTTCCTTAATTGACCCACCATAAAGTTTTTGCTCCCATTTTACCTTACCTAACTCCTCCCTCATCCCATCATAGTCTCCTTTGTTTAAGGACAGGACATTGGTACTGGATTTAACCTTCTCACGCTCCATCTGTATTTTAAATTCGACATTTAACATCCTGGTAAATTTCTTCTGCACTGTTTCCAGTGCTATCACATTCTTGCTACAATGTGAATTGCAGAACTGCACACAATACTCTAGTTATAGCTGAATGAACAAAAGAAATAAATCAAGCAGAAAGCCACAGATACTGGTCTTTTCCAATGAAGTCTCTTTTGCACAATATTGCGCTGTGTCCTTTTCCTGAGTCTGATGCTCGAATAATCACTGGACCATCTCAGTAAAAGCTGTTACACGACGTCTGATCTCATAACCGCAGTATCTAAATGGATTGACTGGTTCAAAGATCCCGATGGTGAGACTGGGGCACGTTCACCAAACAACACATACTGCAACAGGACAGACTGAACAGTGTCAATGTGAAAGGGAGTGTTAGATTGTGCGATGCCTCAGTGAAGTAGAAGCAGGGACATAAAGGAGGGTTAGTGATTGTCAAAAGGAGGGAAATCTCTGAGAGCTGGGTTTGAAATCTGATACAACAAAAGCAGATATGTGACAGCGTGGGATTGTGAAGAAAGAAAATCATCATCTCGAAGAATATTTTCATGAAAAAATGTTTGACATTTTGCCGCATTTCTGTATCATGTGTCACAAGGAATAAAAACACGGCTGGCACCCACTGCCATGATTTAGATGGCAACCTAGGTAGCTGCAGCGTAGAGTACAGACTTTTATACGACCACAGCGTCACAAAGGGCAGCATGCTCTTAAAGAGGAAAAAGTACAATGGCAGAAGAAATGTTAGGAACAGCACCAGATACACAACAGGAAGACTTTCCAAGCAATGGATTGAGATGCGGGAACTCAGAGTGGGTTGAGATCTTTAACTTCGATGCTCCCAGAAGCTGTCAAAATTCCGTCACTGTGTATATTGAAGACTGAGATTGATAGATTTCTACAAAACGTCAAAGACGGGAGTGGTGCAGGGATATTGTTGAAATGTATTTTTCGATAGCAGTGTAGTTTAACATCAGATACTTCACCAGTTCCCTCACACAAGGACATATAACCACTGCTGCAGACAACCATATAATCCCAGTTCCCAGGCCTGGAACCAGAGAAACTCAGTGGCCCAGCCGGGAAGGTACAACCGGAAATGGGAATGGCAATGAGCGTGTGGAGCTACTCTGTGGCTCCAGTGACGTAATCGGTGAGCGCACAGTCCTTCTATGATGGTATAGAGGTGCGTCAAATTCCAAGGCTGTGAGCTCCAACCTCAACCAGAGCAGCTTTTATTGACATGGAGCAGGGATTATTGGGGCATCAGCCTGTGGGAAATATCACAGAGCAACGTTGGCTAAAGCATAATTTGTTTAAAAACTAGCTTCTTTTGTTTGATCATGATCTGTCCCCAGGAAATATCTCAATTATCAATCAAATTAGGGATTGCTCCTCCGTTCCCCGACAGACTCGCTCTGCCTCTTAAATTCACTCTTTGTATGATTGTCCATGTGTCTTTTGAAACAGAATTCTTACTTCATATCCACAACCTTTCATTGGAACCAGAAGAATTTTCATGAGTGTGATGGAGAAGAAGTGAGAAAATCTGCAAGTTGCGGATTTTGGAAGCCAGAAAGCAAGAACAGGATGATAAGGACAGAATTGCGAATGATAGCCATCGGACGAATTTGAATTCTGCACACAATTCAGAGAAATGTTACCATCCACAGACAAACAACAATGAGGAATGTAACAAAAACAGAAATTGCCAGAGAAGCTCAGTACATCTGACAACATCTGTGGAGGGAAAGCAGAGTTAACTTTTTCGGCTCTTCCCTTCTTCCGAACTCTTCTAAATGAGGAAAGTAACTGCTGAAAAAGTCTCTCCTGAAAGTCCAGCCAAATAATGAGTCTGTCCATCTGAGTGCGTTTCTGGTCTGCTTGGCCCCTTTATCTGACATAATGTGTGTTAATGGTGTGTGTGTGTGTGTGTGTGTGTTTCTGTCTGTCACATTCTGGGTCGTGTGACATATTGGAATTATATAGTCAGGGAGGCCTGCCAACAGATGTGCTTGTATTGAAAAGCTAGGAGGATGTAATCATGTATTTCACTTGTGGTCTAGCAGGCAAATGACAGCAGATTGGTGCAGTGGGAGCGCCCTGGGCCCATAACACAGAGAGCGATGAATCATAACCATCCTCTGTTATTTACTTTAACAAAATGGTGTTTGTTACATCAGTATTAGCAGCTAGCTTTGCTCTGCATCAGTTTCTTGCTCCCAGTTAACACTTCACCTTTTAGTAAACTATATGTATCCCAAAACGGACACACACCGTAAATGTTGCAAACATGAACCAGCCAATACTTTCCCTTTCATCTGACTTATTTCTCACCAGGAACGAACACTGGTGTGATTGTCTGAATGGCCTACTCCTGTTCTCTCTCACTCTGGGATGGAATGAACAGTGAATGTTATTCTCTATGATGGAGCAATGCAGCAGGGAGATGGCAATGGAGTGGTGATATATTGGATTAGTCGTCCCCGGGGTCTGGGACATAGCAGCTGGTGGAGTTTAAATTTGATGAATAAAATCTGGAATGTAAACCTGATCTCAGGAACAGAGACCACAACTTTAATTTCCTGAAATCTTGTTCATTCATGTCCTTTCGGAGGGAAATCCTTACCCAGTCCTGCCTACCTGTGACACCAAACCCACAACAATGTGGTTGACCCTCTGACACCAGTTCAAGCTGAATTAAGAATGAACAACAAATGCTGTCTTGACCAGCGATATCCACATCCTGTGAGAGAATAGGGAAGACTAAAAACACATTCATAACAGGGAAAAATGGGGCTAGTGTCTGCGTGGACAGGAATTTAACTGATCATCCAACCTGCAGAGACACAAGGACACACACACCACAGAGAAATCAGAGAAATGTGGGGACTGCTGGAAGGGATTCAATTACCCACTGAGATGGAAACTACTTTATTCAGTCACTCTGGGGAGAGGCCATTCACCAGTACCATGTGTGAGAAGGGATCACTCAGAAAAACAACCTCAAGAGACCCGGAAAGTTCACAAATGGCAGCAGGGGTTGAATTCTGCTGTTATCATTGCTGTTAATCCCAACCAGAAATGGGCCATGTCTGGACAGCTTTCTCCAATAGATTTCCATTGTTTTCTGTTGTAGGTAAACGATTCAGATCTAGTTGTTGGGTCCAAGATTTCGAAGTTTGCAAACAATGCCACAATTGGTCATGTAGTGGGCTATGAAGAAGAAAACCGTGGACTGCAGGGCGATATCAATCAGGTGGAAATAAAAAAAAGTGGTGAATGCAATTCAGTCCAGAGAAATGAATGATAATGAATTCAGGAAAGGTAAACTAATAGAGTGCACAATAACGGTGAGGATACTGAATGGTGTGGAGGAACAAAGAGAGTTTGGAGCAGACATCCACAGACACCTGAAGATTAGGTAGTGCAGAGGGTTTGGTGATAGTGTCTGTTCTGGACCACAGGCCGGAATATAAGAGCAGGGAGATAATGTTCGAACTTTAGCAACTTTAGAGAACAGTTAGAGGACTAAGCACAAATCTGGTCACTGCATTAATCATTTAAAAATAAATCATAACATAGAAGATGGAGGGCAGAAATAGGCCATTTGGCCTTTTATGTCTGCTGCACCACTCAAGGAGATCATCATTAATACCACTCCAAGTCAGGATGGTACGTACCTTGGAGGGCAACTTGCAGATGGTGGTGTTTCGAAGCATCTGCTGCTCTTGTCCTTCCAAGTAGTACAGTTTTCAGGCATAGAAGGTGCTGTCAAAGGAGCCTGGGTGCATGTTGTAGATGGTGCAGTCTGCTGCCACTGCATCTCAGTTGAAGGGAGTAAATGTTAAGGTACGGAATGGGACACAGTTAAGTGGACTGCATTTTCCTGGATGGTGTTGAGTTTCTTGAGTGTTGTTGGGGATGCACCCATCCAAGTAAATGGAGAGTGTTCTATTACACTCCTGACTTGTGCCTTGCAGACAATGCGCAGGTTTTGGGAAGTCAAAAGTTGAATTAATCACCACAAAATTTCTACCGTCTGATCTGCTTTTGTAGCTACAGTATTTATTTGGCAGGTACAATTCAGTTTCTCATTAATACTAGTCCCCAGGATGATGATGATGGGGAATTCAATGAAGGTAAAAACCATTGAAAGTCAAGGGGATAGAGTTAGATTTTCGTTTGTCAGAGTTGGTTGTTGTCTGTTGGTACTTGTGTGGTGCAAATGCTATTTGTCACTTATCAGGCTGAGCTTTAATGTTGTGCAAAGATACTGTATTTAGATATCTACTGTCTCAGTATCGGAGGAGTCACAGACGGTAGTAAACATTGTGCAATCATCAGCAAACATGCCCACTTCTGACCTTATGATGCAGGTAAGGACACTGATGAAGAAGCTGAGGATGGTTGGAACTAGAATACAATCCTGAGGAACTCCTAGAGCGGAAATGGTTGGCCTCCAACAACCAGAAGCATACTCCTTTATGTTCAGAATTATCCAACCAGAGTGAAGAAGGGTAAGGAGGATAGGAGAGTGTAAAAAGGAAATATGAAAAGGAAAGGAGAGGACCATTAAAACAAACCACAAGTAGGAAATAAGGGTCGATGAGCAATAGAGATTGAGGCAAGGAGTGAAGTACACCCATATAAGGACATAATGTTTATTGTATTTTATTTTATTTAGTGGTTATTGCCGCTCAGGTAGTTTTACTGCATATCCATAAGAGTGAACAGTCAGCAGTTATTTAGGGTTCAGAGACTACCTGTATAGTTTAAGATAGCCATACAAGCATTACTCAGAAGGGAATGCTTGGATACTGTGAGTCGACCATGGGGACAGGTAAAGTCTGAAGACAACGCAGAACTTGAAGTCCTGAAGATACTAGAAGACTCAGCACTTCTTAAGAAGCTAAATAGCATCCTGTTTTGTAATAAATGATTGACAAGAGTTATTTTATACTAATGTTGTTTGTTGGCGTTGTAACACTAAAAGATGTATCAATAGAGTTAACAAGGTGTGGAGCTGGATGAACACAGCAGGCCAAGCAGCATCATAGGAGCAGGAAAGCTTGATGTTTCAGGCCTAGACCCTTCATCAGAAATGTTTTTTCCCACCATTTTTGATGAAGGGCCTAGGCCCGAAACGTCAAGCTTTCCTGCTCCTATGATGCTGCTTGGCCTGCTGTGTTCAACCAGCTCCACACCTTGTTATCTCGGATTCTCCAGCATCTGCAGTACCTATTATCTCAAGATGTATCAATATGCTGTTTTGAGCTGTAAATGGCAGAGTGTCTCCAAGCTTGAATATATTTGCCTTGTTACGATCTACTCAAGTCTGAAGACTTGATCTTTGACAAGCCCACATCACAGGTGGATACTATTCTCTCTGATTTGATTTATTATTTTCACATGTTGCTAAGTACAGTGAAAAGTTTGTGTTAACATGCGGTCCAGGCAGATCATAACATGCAAAGATCAGAGGCTGATTGAACAGAATCAGTAACACAAAGTTACTGCTGCAAAAAAGATAAAAGGTGCATAAAAAGCAAGATCAACATTAGATTTGAAGTTTGAGAAGTCCATTCAGAAGTCTAATAACAGTGGGGAAGAAGCTGTTCTTGAACCTGTTGGTATGTATGTTTAAACTTTTGTATTTTCTGCCTGACAGAAAAGGTTGGAAGAGATTATAACCAGGGTGGGAAGGATCTTTTGATTCCCATTAATTCTTGTTTTGCTGTGATCTCTTGATACAATGCTCTGTCAAATGGGATCTTAATGTCAAGTACAGTCATTCTCACTTCTGGAATTCAGCTGTTTTGTCCTTGTTTGCACCAACGTAATGAGATCTGTAGCCAAGTAGCCCTTCCTTAACTCAAACTGAGATCCATCAGCATGATATTGGAAAACAAGTACTGCTTGATGTCATTGTTGTCTCCCTGTTGCGACTGCATTTACATCTCAACAGGCCAGGTGGCCTACTGAAGCCTTGTTCACACACAGAACATGTGTATGGCTTCTCTTCACCACAATAAACAGTTTCCTAGACCAATAATGAACAAGACTTTCATGTTCAAAGGCCAATGATATTCAGCTCCTGATAATCGTGTGTTGCTGACAGCTGTTATCCATAGAATCCCCACCAGTGCACACTGACCCTCCGAAGAGCATCTCACCCAGACTCGCCCACCCATCCTATCCCTGCATTTCTCATGGCCGATCCACCTAACTTTGTAGAATTCCAACAGTGTGGAAACAGACCCTTTGGCCCAGCAAGCCCACACTGACCCTCACAGAATCCCACCCACACCCATTCCCCCTATAACCCACCTAATCTACACATCCCTGGACACTACAGATACTACAATTTACATAGCCAATCCACCTAACCTGCACATCTTTGGACTGTGGGAGGAAATCAGAGCACCCGGAGGAAACCCACGCAGACACGGGGAGAATGTGCAAACTCCACACAGACAATCACCTGTTGGTGGAATTGAACCCAGGTCCCTGGTACTGTGAGGCAGCAGTGTTAACCACTGAGCCACTATGTCACCCCAAACTTGCACGTATTTGGACTGTGGGAGGAAACCGGATCACCCGGCAGCTGATGTTTGACACGAGCAACCAATCTGTAAATCCTCCCTTTCCAATTTCCGGAAAACAATTTTTAAACAGGATAAAGTGAAATGGTAGCTGCTGTCTTGTCATAAAATCCTACCTGGATTATTAATTTCCTTGAAAGGACAGACTTTGAAAAATACAGGACAAATAGGCTGCAGGAATTGGCTGTAGCCTGTTATTATTTCTGCAGAGCCAGCAGAGTGGGAGGTTTAAATGATATCACAACAATGCTGTCTGTGTAACAGTACAGACTTTCCAACTGGCTGACCATAACTTTGAATAATTCTGCAATTAGAGAAATGTAAATTACCAAGGCTTACTGAAAAATATAACTGTAAGCAAGTGGCAATTCATGTACTGCCTTTGCGATCCCCTTTGGAAATTGGCGAGACTGCATATGGAGTACAGTGTTCAAGTTGTTAATATGTTCAACGCATTTCAGAGAAGATTCAATTGGACTACGACCTGGAATGAGTGGATTGCCTCATGAGGAAAGGCTAGACAGGCTAGATCCACTGGAGTTTAGAAGAGAAAGAGGAGACTAAATTAAACCATAAAAGATCCTGATGGGATCTGACCAGGTAGATGTTGAAAACATGTTTCCTCTTGTGGCAGAAACTAGAACTAGGGCTCTTAGGTAACAAGCGTGGGGCTGGATGAACACAGCAGGTCAAGCAGCATCATAGGAGCAGGAAAACTTGACGTTTCGGGCCTAGACCCTTCATCAGAAATGCTGATGTCTCGACGGCAGTTGGAGGTGAAGAGGTCGAGGGAGGGTAGGAGGCCTTGGGGTGGTGTCCAGGAGGAGGGCTTGTGTTGGAGGCGGGAGAAGGGGTCAGTAGAAGGAGGATTAGATTCGCGGTTGGAGAAGTAAGCATGGAGGCGGCGGAAAATCTGCTCAATATCCAAGCGTGAGCGGTATTCGTTGATATGTGGGTGGAGGGGGACAAAGGTGAGCCCTTTACTGAGGACTGACCGTTCGTCCTCAGCAAGGAGGAGGTCTGGGGGAATGGTGAAGACTCGGCAGCTGTCTCCTCTGGAGCTGCTGGCTGTGGAGGCTGTGGGCGGAGCGTTGTCGGTGTCGGCTGTGGGCGGAGTTACGTCGGCAGTGGGCGGAGTTGCGTCGGCGTCGGCGGTGGGCGGAGGTACGTCGGCGGTGGGTGTTGTGTCGGCTTCGGCGGTGGGCGGAGCAGCGGCAGCAGCAGCGATGACGGCAGTGTCTGTGGTGTTGGTTTCGGTGATGGAGGCGGTGGTTTCAGCAGCGGCGGCGTTCGCTGTCCCGGAAGTGGGGTACCCGGCGGTGGGGGATGTGATGTCATCAGTGGGTTCTCCGACAGTGGCCTCGTGGCCAATGGCGGCGGGTACGTTGTGGGGGAGGTCCTGGGTAGGGTTGGGGATTTGGGGAGTGGGGGAAGCCCGTTTTGGGTGGTGGGCATCAGTGTCCAATAAAGCTGAGTAGAATTGTGAGTTCAGGTTGTGGATCCTACGGAGAATAAAAAGCAGGAGAGGTCCTTTGCAGGTCTGGGAGAAGGAGGCTCTGAGCTGGGGTAGTCTTGATTGTAGTGCCTGGAGATGCCTGCTCATTGCTGCAAGTGTGTGTTTCAGGAGTCGCAGGGAGAAGCGCTTCTGGAGGGTCTCAATGTTCTGAATGTAGATATTGTCACGGTTGGGGCCACATTGGGAAGGCTTGAATATGGATTGTAGTCCATTGGGGATGATCTGGTTCTGTAGGCAGGTACGAAGAAAGGTGATGTGGCTGTAGTACCTGGTTTGCTTCAGGACGTGTTCGAGCAGTTTCAAGGCCAAAGAGATTATGAGAGAGTTGCAGTGGGAGAGAGATTCCCTGAGGTTTGTCCAGAGGGAGGAGAGTAACTTCTTCAGGGTAGGCATCCTTAGAAGAGGCTTTGCAGTGGGGTTAAAATTGTATCAGAGATAAAAGGTACTGCAGATGCTGGAGAATCTGAGATAACAAGCGTGGGGCTTTTATCTTTGATCTTTTATCTCTGATACTAGGGCTCTTAGTTGAATTCACTTCTTCCAAAGACATTGGATGCATAATCTTTAAATATTTTTAGGGCAAAGGTAAGTAGTTTCTTGGTGACCAACATGATGAAAGATTATTGGGGATGTGCAAGCACATAGAGTTGAGATTGAAATCTGATTTGTCATGATCTTATTAAGTGGCAGAGCAGGCTCGAAGGGCCGCGTGGCCTACTGTTGCTCCTCAGTCACATGTTTAAATAAACCAGTGAACAAAGAAACTCGACTCTTGATTGATTACTGACCAGCTTCAATTAACATCTTGAAACTTTTAATTCACTTCATTCCTTATTCTTCTAATTTCCAGGAATTACAGCATTCCTGGTGAGATGATTCATTTTGGTAGAAGTGGTAGAGAACATAAGAAATAGGAACAGATGTAGTCGATTCAGCCCCTCGAACCTCAAAAGGTCAGTACTGATCCATTTAATGCCACATAAACCTGACCTTGAAAATGCTTTCTTAAAAATTCACTCGTGCAATACAGGCATCACTAGCTGCCACTAGTTGCTCTTTTGAAGATGGTGTTGAGCTGCCTTCTTGAACCACTGCAGTCCATGTGCTGTTGGTTGACCCCGAACACTGCTAGGGAGAAAATTCAGGATTTTATCCCAGCGACGCTGAAGGAACTGCGATATATTTCCAAGTCAGGATGGAGTGGCTTAGACGAAATTCATGCCCAACTAAGAATCTCAGAGATCTACAGTCCAGAAAAATCTCTGCTGATGCTGTCTGATCTTGTCACTATTTTCCCATTGCTCTGCCATTACACCCTTCATTGCTCCCCATTACCAATATCATGCAAATTCTATTTTCTCTCTGCCTCCCTTCTTAAACTTTGGGGTTATGTTAGCTACTGTCTAATCCACAGGAACTGTTCCAGAGTCTGTAGAATTTTGGAAGTTAACCATCAGTACATCTGCAATTTGTAGGGATAGTAGGAACTGCCAATGCTGGAGAATCTGAGATAACAAGGTGTAGAGCTGAATGAACACAGGAGGCCAAGCAGCATCAGAGGAGCAGGAAAGCTAGCGTCTAGACCTGAAACATTAGCTTTCCTGCTCCTCTGATGCTGCTTGCCCTGCTGTGTTCATCCAGCTCTACGCCTTGTTACCTACAATTTGCAGGGTCATTTTCTTTGGTACACTGAAACAAAAGCTGAGGAAGTATCATCGGACCCGAAATGTTACTCTGATTTTTTCATCATGGTTGTTCCTAGACCTGCTGAGCTTTGCCAGCAACTTCTGTTTTTGTTCCTGAGGCAAAAACTATCAGGCTCTGGCAATTTATCTGACTTTTTTTGCATTATTTTCCTACTAATACTAATTTCTTTCAATTCCTCCTTCCCATTAGACCCTGTGATCCCCCTAATTTTTGAGTTGTTATTTGTGTTGCTTTTGAAGACATGAAGACATCATGTTGTACCCCATTATAAATTCACATGTTTCTGAATGTAAGAGACTGTGTATTCATCATGTTTTATTATCAATCTTGAATTGACAGTTTAATGATAACCATTAAACCATTGTTGATCATAAGGAAAATCCCATCTGGTTCTCTAATGTCCTTTAGGGAAAGACACTGATGTTCTTACCTGGTCGGGCCTACATGTGACTCCACCCCCAGAGCAATGCAAGTTGACTGCTGTGGTTGGTTTGTAGACGTTTCATTAGCCTGCTGGGTAACATCATTAGTGCAGCCTCCGATGAAGCACTAATTTGTTTTCCCGCTTGGTATTTAAACTCTGGGGTCCGTTGGAGTTGATTACCTCATTTCCAGTTTTTCTTCGCAGTGGTGTATATAGAAAGTCTAATTTGATGTGTTTACTGATGGCCTTCTTGGTGGAGAACCAGGCCTCTAGAAATTCCCATGCTTGTCTCTGTTTGGCCTGTCCTAGGATCTTAATGTTGTCCCAATCAAACTGATGGTTCTCCTTATCTGTGTAAATGGAGATGAATGAGTATTGGTTGTGTCTTTTTGTTGCTAGTTGGTGTTCATGTATTCTTGTGGCCAGTTTCCTTCCTGTCTGTCCAATGTAATGTTTGTCGCAGCCCTTGCATGGAATTTTGCACATCACGTTGTATCTGTCCATAGTGAGTAAGGGGTCTTTGGTTCAAGTTAGCAGTTGGCGTAGGGTTGATGTAGGTTTGTGTGCCACTCTGATGCCCAATGGTCTTAGGAGGCTTGTGGTTAGTTCAGATATGTTCTTGATGATTGTGTCAGGGCGTCCTGTCTGTTCCTGTTGTTGTTTGTGTGATAGGCATCGTCGGATCCAGCTGTTCGGGTATCTGTTGTCCTTAAATACTTGTTAGAGGTATTCTTCTTTGTTTTGGCAGGGTTCTGGGTTGCTGTATTGTGTTGTCGCTTGTTTAAAAAGTGTTTTCATGCAATTTTGTTTGTGGGTGTTGGGGTGGTAACAGTTGCAATTCAGGGCTTGATCCATGTGTGTGGCCTTTCTGTATACCTTCGTCAGAAATTCCCCATTGGCCCTGATGTCTACCATGACATCCAGGAATGGGAGCCGTTTATTCTCTTCTTATTCCCTGGTGAATTTGATGCCAGTGAGAGTGTTGTTTATTAGCTGGTGTGACTCCTCGAGTTTGGTCTGTTTGATGATGACGGAAGTGTCATCCATGTATCAGATCCATAGTTTAGGTTGCATCTGAGGAAGGGCCATGCTTTCAAGTCTCTGCATCATTGCTTCTACTATTAGTCCGGAAATAGGCGACCCCATGGGTGTCCCATTGATTTGTTCATAGATTTGGCCATTAAAGGTAAAGTGGGTCGTGAGGCATAGGTCCAGTAATTTCAGTATGTTGTCTGTGGAGCAGGGTAATGAAAGGTCGGCGAACAAACGAACCAGCTCGGTGAGCGAACCAGCCCCTGCTTCCACAACCCGAGTTACAAATCTACTCCAGAACTTAAATGCAGTTGACAGTAAACAGCTGTCTGGGCAATCAGGGATGGGCAATAAATTCTGGCCTAGTCAGCAACGACCGCATCCTGTGAATGAATAAAAAAAATTAATTAGTTTGCATGGTTCCTGCAAGCATACACTCATAGTCTATTTTCTCCCTCTTACTAAATCCCTTTGTTTCCCTTTGCTGAAATCTTAACTGTTCCCAATCCTCAGGTCTGTTATTTTTATTTGGCCAATTTGTATGCTCTTTCCTAAAATTCAATGCTAACCATCAGTTCCCATATTGTTCTAATGCCAGACTGGGATGAACAACATTTGTAGTCCATGTGTTCTTTAAATGTTAGCCATTACCTATTTACCATCATCCATTTAAATATGGATTCACAATTTATCACAACTAATTCTTTATTTAATTGCAGTACCCTGGTCTGAGAAACGACAACATCACTCTCCAGCTTAATTATATTATTATTCATTCACAGGATGGGGGCATCACTGGCTGAGCCAGCATTTATTGTCCATCCCTAATTGCCCAGAGGGCAGTTGACAGTCAACCACATTGCTGTGGGTCTGGAATCACATGTAGGACAAATGACAGTTTCCTTCCCTAAAGAGCATTAGTAAACCAGATGAGTTCTCCCCCCAACAATTGGCAATGGGTTCATGGTCATTATGAGACTTTTAATTTCGTTGAATTCAAATTCCACCATTTGTCATGGTGGAATTCAAACCCAGGTCCCCACGACATTACCTGGGTCTCTGGATTAACAGTCCAGCGATAATACCTCTAGGCCATTGCCTCCCCATAAGGATCCTATCCTACTGTGGTCAGTCTTCCCTAAGGGCCCATGCTCAACTTGATCATCAATTATTCCTTTCTTGATACCCAATACCCTTTGCTTCTTCAATGTATTAATTCATAAAACTGTTCCATATACATGCTAGAAGTCCCTCCAATATCATATTGTTACTGATTTAATTTGGTCAAGTTATATGCAGGTTAATCATCACCCATAATCATGGCCATAACTTTATTATTTTCATCTCCAAGTTCCATTCTAATGCCTTCTCCAGTATTGCTGCTACAGCTTAGGCTCTATATATGACCCCGCTATCATTTTCTGTCCATTGGTGTTTCTAAACTCATTCTATACAGATTCTACTGCACCTTAGCCTACATCCTTGCTCACAATCACATTACTTACCTAAATAAAAACTGGAAGAACTGTGGATGCAGTAAATCAGATGGCCGAGAGGTTAAGGCGATGGACTGCTAATCCATTGTGCTTTGCCCGCGTGGGTTCGAGTCCCACTCTCGTCGCTGTTTCCCACAAAAACAGAAGTTGCTGGAGAAGGTCAGCAGGTCTGGTAGCATCGGTGAAGAAAATAATCAGAGTTAATGTTTCAGGTCCAGTGACCCTGACCTGAAACATTAACTCTGATTTTTCTTCATATTACTTTCCTGTTTTAATCAGCAGTTCAAACCTGCCACCTTTTCCTATTTGCTGGTGCAGCCTATCCTCCGTCGACAGCCTATTGATTCCAGGTATCAACCTCGCAAGCCTCCTCCGAACCACCTCTGATAAATTTACTGATGAATACCAAAACCTGCACATGGTTAGTGAGATGCAGTCTTACCAATCCCCTGTACAAATGAATCAGAATGTCATTACATTTTTGTTCAATTTATTAAGTTCGTAATAAAAGATACAGCTTATTAGCTTCAGAGATAAAAGGTACTGCAGATGCTGGAGAATCCGAGATAACAAG
>JAHRHZ010000127.1:1607987-1620174 GCA_024137785.1 Ginglymostoma cirratum
CTGATGAAGGGTTTAGGCCCGAAACGTCAAGTTTTCCTGCTCCTATGATGCTGCTTGACCTGCTGTGTTCATCCAGCCCCATGCTTGTTATCTCAGCTTATTAGCTTTCTTGATTACATGCCAAATCCGCATATTAACTTTGTGACTCATACTTTATAACTCTTAAATCCCTCTGCCCCTCAGAATACTGCAGTCATTCTTCATTTAAGAAATATTCTGCTATAATTTACTCTTCCTGCTATAGTGAACAACTTCATATATTCCTACATCTGCAAGATAGGTTTAATGTATGAGCAAACTATCTAAATTTGCCTGCAATCTCATGTCTTCATCACAACATAGTTTTCTATACATCTTGCAGCTACTTTGCCTTCAATATGCTCATCTAAGTGTTTTATGTAAGTTGTAAAATGTAGGATAGTGTATTAGGTGCAACCACCTCCAGGATGGGCTAGTGATACAATGATATAATCCCTACAAGTCCTACAGTGCAGAAAGAGGCCATTTCATCCATTGTGTCTGCACCAACCCTCTGAAGGGCATTCCATCCAGTCCCTCCTCCCACCCCATCCCCATAATTCCATGTGGGCCTTTTACCACAGCTGACCCACCTAAACAGCACATCCCTGGACACCATGGGGCAATTTTTAGCATGGCCAATCCACCTAACATGTCCATCTTGGGACCATGTGAGGAAACCTGAGCACCCAGAGGAAACCCACCTATTCATGGGGAGAACTGCAATCTCCACAAAGACATTCATCAAAGGCTGGAAACAAATCCAAGTTCCTGGCACTGTTAAGCAGTAGTGTGAACCAGTGAGTCACCGTGCTGCCCAAAATTGACCTGGGATTGAAACAGGAGCCTTTACATCTTCAATCTAACGTACTCTCAACTAAGCTATTTCAGCAACACCAGATACAGTGGGCATAAAGCTTTTCCCCCCCCCGACTCCCCCAGAATGAGTGGTACTACGCAGTCCTTTCTGCTTATGAGTGAAAATGAAGAGAATCAATGACCTAATAAGGAAATGAGATAAGCATTTAAGAGAACTAAACTTGCAGCACTTTGTGGAGGGAGCAGGGGAATTAAAGAGACTGCATTTCTCCACAGAAAGTTGGCATTGATGAAATAGGCTAAATTACTGTTTTCTGTGCCATAATGAATCTAAGATTGATTTCTGCAACCTCTGTTCACAATATAACTTTGAACACAGGAATTATTGGGGTAAATCTGCATTGTTCCCCCAGGAAGGTCCAGTCTCTCCTTCCTCAACTGTGGTACTCCAACACACCCTCCAGGGCTGCTCCGGGACTGATTTTGAAGGTCTCAAGGCTTTTACAGTGACACTGATCTGGGAAATCTTTTCCCATAGACACAATAGGAAAACCTTTACTTTGGATTGGGAAAAGCCGACGATAGTGTGGTACTGGTGAATGGAGTGATACTATTAGATCTTACTGTGATATCAGCTGGAATTGACGATCTGGAAATACTTCCCATTGAATGTGCTATATAAAACAGGCTGCATATGACATTGCTGAACCCCCTTCTGCAGTTCTGTCACCACATTATAGCAATGATATTATTAAACTGGACAGGGTTCAGGTGAGATTAACCAGGATGTTGCTGGGAATGGAGGACTTCAGTTATGTGGATAGGCTGGAACATTTTTTACCAGAGTGAAGGATGTTGCAGCATGATCTTATAGAGATTTATAAAATCATGACGGTTGTAGATAAGGTGAATAGCGAGTGTCTTTTTCCCCAGGGTGGGGGATTTCAAGACTAGGATGCAAATTTTTAAGTTGAGAGGAGAAAGATTTAAAAAAGACATGAAGGCTTTTTTTTCCCCACACAGAGTGGTTTGTGCGTGGAATGAACTTCCAGAGGACGTGGTGGATGCGGGTACAGTTACAACGTTTAAAAGACATTTAGGTAAGTATACAAATAAGGAATGTTTCAAGGGATTATGGGCCAAGGGCAGACAGGTGGGGCTAGTTTAGTTTGGGATTATGGTCGCCATGGATTGATTGAACCAAAGGGTCTATTTCCATTTATATGACACTTTGATTCTAAGTAGCTAAGCTGCAATTGTTTCCTGTATAAATTGGCCTGCCAGAATTTTATCTGAAGTCTTGAACTTTCGCAACATAGAGTAAACTGTTTTCCACTGAATCCAAATGCGAGCTCTTAATACTGATTTTAAAACCATATGCTTTAGTCACAGCTCCAAGCCCGCCTTCCATTTCAATGATTGGTTGGCAGACTAACCCCGCCCTTTGCTCACGCCGTTATAGGTTGGAGACGCCGCCTGCCCACATCTCCCAATTGGTTGGCGCACTTGCCCCGCCCCTAATTCTCCCAGATCAGCCTGGCATCCGTCTTCCAGCCCCACCCCTTGCTTCCTATTGGTCATTAGACGTCATCAAATAGGCAGGTAACGCGCTGGAGCATGCGCACGGTGAGGGAAGTGCGGGGTTTCGCCTCTCGTTATGGGTTTATTTGAACCTTTGTTTGGTATTTTATTATTTTGTCTGCTAGTTGTGTCTGAATGATGTTTCCGTTGCTGCCCATCACTGGTTACATGTTGCTCATTTCCCAGCTTTATCTTCCCATGATCAGGAATTGTTTGCCCTGTACTGAAGATCGTTTCTGCGTCTGTGATAACGTTGGCCATCAAATATTTGTTACAGCACGAGGGTAGCAACCAAAAACAAATTAGCCTCACTATCACTGGATTCACGACACAGTGAAATTTTATACCAAGGTACAAAATGGAGAATTGTAAACTTTTCATTGCACTCCTCTATACCTGTACTTGAGTACACGTTCCTTTTCTGATTCTAAAAACATTGAACGGCTATCTAAGTAGCCCAAAATTTTCCTAGCCAGACTTCATGAATAACAGATCTTGGGTACCAAGTTTACGGAAAAGAAATAACAATAACTTGAGCAAAACAAATGTAAACAACTATGCAATCTAATCAATATCACAACCTTCTTTATTCATAACCTCCACGCTCACTGATCACAGATACAGATAAGAGATATTTTAAACAGAAAATAAAATTAATGTAAATTGTCAGTTCAATTAAACAGTTTGAAACAATGGATGCCAAGCCTTTGTGCAATCCTTGGACATGAGTTGTTCACAGGCTTGTGAAATCTTTGTCTAATTTCTAAGTCAGCAGTGAATGTAGACAGTTTCAGCAAACTTCCACAAATATTTTCTTATTTCCAATGTTGCTTTTCTCAAAATGTTTGACAATTTGAGAATTGGATAGAAAATGAGAGACAGAGCAGCCAGTCCAGAAGTTTCCAGTTTCCAAAATCACTCTGTACCTCCTTGACCTTCTTGAACTGCTGCAGTCTGTGTGGTGAAGTTATTTGCCGTTTGCTGTTCGCTAAGGAGTTAGGATTTTCATCCAGTAGTGATAAGGTAATGCTGAACTCTGTGTGAATTACAATAATTTTGTTCTCGTATTCCACCTTTAACAGAATAGAAACATAGAAAGAAGGAACAGGAGAAGGCCATTGTGGTATTTGGTCCTGCTGTGCTAATCATTCTACTCAGTGGCCTGTTCCTGCTTTACACCCAAACTCAGATGCCTTTAGCTCTCAGAACAATATTATCATCTTCTTGGAAACACTTAATGTTTTGGCCTTGATTGGTTTCTGTGGCAGCAAATTCCACAGGGTCATCAGCCTCTGACTAAAGAATGTTTTCCTCATCTTGGTCCTAAATAGCCCACCTTATATCCTTAAACTGTTACTCTGTGGTTCTAGACCCCTGGTCATTGACACCCTCCTTCCTGCATTAACCTTGTTAGACCTGTTAGAATTTTATTAGTTTCTGAGAGATCTTCGTTCATACTTCTAAACTCGGATAAATTAGGTTTTAATTAATCCATCCTGCTCTTGTACATCAGTCCTGCCATCCCAGGAATCAATCTGGTAAACCTTTGTTGTGTAGCCTCCGTAGCTAGAACATACTTCATCAGATAAAGATTCCAAAACTGCACAATATACTCCAGGTATGGGTTCACCAAGACCCTGTACAATTGCAGCAAGACATCCCTGTTCCTCTGCTCAAATCCTCTTGCTATGAAGGTCAATGTGCCGTTTGCCTTCTTCACCTTCTGCTGCACCTGCATTATTACCTTAAGGACAAACAGGTCTCATTGCATCTTCCCCTTTTCCCAACCTATTGCCATTCAGCTAATAACTGTGTTTCTGTTTTTGCAATCAAACTGGATAGCCTCCCATCTATCCACATTAACCTTCAGCTGCTTCGCATTTTTGCCCACCCGTTCAGCTCCAAATCACACTAAGGAGAATGCAGATATGTTTCATAGTTCACTGTCCCACTTAGCTTCATATCATCTACAAGCTTGGAGATATGATATTTAAGCTTCCTCATCTAAATTATTAATAGATATAGAGAACAGCTGGGGTGGGAGTACTGATGTTTGCAGTACCACACTGGTCACTGGCTGCCACTCAAAAAATGACCTGTTTATTCCTGCACTTTGTTTCCTGTCTGCCAGCCAGTTTTGTATCTGCATCAACACACTATCCTCAATCCTTTGGTTTAATTTTAACTTTTTAATTTTAATTTTAATTAAATTTAATTTTAAACGCTAATCTCTTCTGTGGGATGTTTTGAACACTTTCTCAAAGCCCAAGTAAACCATATCTACTGCCTCCCTATCAACTGTAAATATTGCATTCTTGAAACATACCAGCAGATTTGTCCAGCATGATGCCCCTTTATGTAAATCCATGTTGATTGAATCTGTCCAATCTGGTCACTGTTTTCAGTTTAGCTAACTGGTCTACAATTCCATGTTTTCTCTCTACCTCCTTTTTTCAAATCGTGGGGTTACCTTAGCTACCTCCAATCCATAGGAATTGTTCCAGTCTACAGAATTTTGAAAAATGACGATTAATTTCCTCTATTTAGATTCAGGCCCCTAGTTTCAGAATGCGTCCACTGTCTCGTGGACCACTTTGTTAAGTACTGTAGGATGTAAATTACCAGGTGCTGGGATTTGTTGGCTTTAAATCCCATTGATTTTCCCCAACACCATTTCCCTTCTTCAACTGATTTCCTTAGGACCCTCCCTGTCATGTGTTTCCCCAGCATTTTAGGGATATTACTTGTTTCATTCTGATGACCACACCAAAATACATTGTTAATTGGTGTACCTATCTCTATTTCACATTATAATTTCCCCTGTTTCTGATTGTAAGGGATTTGATTTTATTAATCTTTTTTCTCTTCCTACACCTTTAGGAGCTTTTGCAATTAGTTTATATGTTCCCGGCAAGGTTACCATCATATTCTATTTTTCCCCTCTTAACCAATCCTTTGGTCCTCTTTTGCTGAAATCTGAAATGCTCCCAGTCTTCAGGTCTGCTGCTGTTTTTATCCAATTTGTATTGCCCTTCCATAGAACTGGTATTATCCCTAATATCCCTTGTTAGCTACTGCAGAGCCACCTTTGCCGTTTTATTTTGTGCCAGACAGGAATGAACAACAGTTGCAGTTCATCCAAGTGTTCTTCAAATGTTTGTCATCCCTTTAAGTTTATGTTCCCCAAGGTATTGTAAGCCGTGTGCACCTCATACCATCGTAATTTCCTGCATTTAGATTCTGGCCCCCAGACTCAGAATCGACTCTGTCACTCTCCATCTTAATGAAGAGTTCAATCACTGAGTTCTTCATTCTTCCACAAGGGGCCACTCCCAGCTCGGTTGCTAATTATTCCATTCTCATTACACAATTAAAATGTTAAAATTAAATTTGCCACAGTCCCAGAATACCACGGGACTGATCTCTCACTTGAGAGAGAGAGAGACGACTAATGGTGCTTTAACTTTTGGGCCACCATGGATTCAATAGTAAGAGGCACAGACAGCCGGTTCTGTGGATGCGAATGAGATGAATGGATGGTATGCTGCCTCCCGGGTGCCAGGGTGACATCTCGGATAATGTCTTCAAGATCCTTAAGAGGGAGTGTGAGCAACCAGCAGTCATGGTACACATTGGTACCAATGACATAGGTAGAAAAAGGACTGAGAATGTGAAAAACGAGTACAGGGAGTTAGGTCGGAAGCTGAAGACCAGGACAAACAGGGTAGTTATCTCTGGATTACTACCAGTGCCGCGTGATAACAAGGTAAGAAATAGGGAGAGAGTGCAGCTGTACACATGGCTACAGGGCTGGTGTAGGAGGGAAGGCTTCCATTATGTGGATAATTGGAGGACATTCTGGAGAAGGTGGGACCTGGACAGGAATGACAGGTTGCACCTGAACCGGAAGGGCACAAATATCCTGGGAAGGAGGTTTGCTGGAGCTATGTGGGATGGTTTACACTAGATTGGCAGGGGGTGGGGAACCAGATTTGTAATTCAGAGGATGAGGTATTCAGCCTTCGAACAGACACAACAGGGAGTGAGGTTGTTAATAAAGAAATGAGGCCGTTGGAGCTTAATTGTAGACACGAAAATGGTTTGAGGTGTGTATATTTCAATGATAGAAGTATCAGAAATAAGGCGGATGAACTTAGAGCATGGGTCAGTACTTGGAACTACGATGTTGCGGCCATTACGGAATCTTGGGTAACTCAGGGACAGGAATGGTTTTTGGAAGTTCTGGGATTTAGATGCTTCAAAAGAATTAGGGATGGTGGTAGAAGAGGTGGCGGAGTGGCATTGCTAGTCAGGGCTAGTATAGCAACTACTGAAAGGCAGTTCGAGAATGATATGTCTACAGAGTCAGTTTGGATTGAGGTCAGGAACAAGAAAGGAGCAGTCACTTTGTTGGTGTTTTTTTTACAGACCCCCTAATAGTTGCAGAGAAGTGGAGGAGTGGATTGGGATGCAGATACTGGAAAGGTGCAGAAGTCACAGGGTTCCACAGGGATCTGTGCCGGGATCACTGTTGTTTGTGATATACGTAAATGATTTGGAAGAAGGTATAGGTGGTCTGACTAGCAAGTCTGCAGACGACATGAAGATTGGTGGAGTAGCAGACAGTGAAGGGGACTGTCAGAGATTACAGCAGAATATAGATAGATTGGAGAGTTGGGCAGATAAATGGCAGATGGAGTTCAATCCGGGCAAATGCGAGGTGATGCATTTTGGAAGATCTAATTGAGCAAACTATACAGTCAATGGAGAAGTCCTGGGGAAATTTGCTGTACAGAGAGATCTGGGTGTTCAGGTCCATTGTTCCCTGAAGGTGGCAATGCAGGTCAATAGAGTGGTCAAGAAGGCATACGGCATGTTTTCCTTCATTGGACGGGGTATTGAGTACAAGAGTTGGCAGGTCATGTTACAGTTGTATAAGACTTTGGTTCGGCCACATTTAGAGTACTGCGTACAGTTCTGGTCGCCACGTTACCAAAAGGATGTGGATGCTTTGGAGAGAGTGCAGAGGAGGTTCACCAGGATGTTGCCTGGTATGGAGGGCGCTAGCTATGAAGAAAGGTTGAGTAGACTAGGATTATTTTCATTAGAAAGACGGAGATTGAGGGAGGACCTGATTGAGATCTACAAAATCATGAGGGGTATAGACAAGGTGGATAGCAAGAAGCTTTTTCCCAGAGTGGGGGACTCAATTACTAGGGGTCATGAGTTCAAAGTGAGAGGAGGAACGTTTACGGGAGATGTCCAAGGAAAGTTCTTTACGCAGAGGATGGTGGGTGCCTGGAACACGTTGCCAGCGGAGTTGGTAGACGCAGACACGTTAGTGTCTTTTAAGATGTATCTAGACAGGTACATGGATGGACAGGAAGCAAAGGGATACAGACCCTTAGAAAATAGATGACAGGTTTAGACGGAGGATCTCGATCGGCGCAGGCTTGGAGGGCCGAAGGGCCTGTTCCTGTGCTGTAATTTTCTTTGTTCTTTGTTCTTTGATTGTAGTCATGTGTGACTTCAACTTTCCAAATATAGATTAGAAACTTTTTAGTTGTAATAGTTTAGATGGAACGGACTTTGTCCAGTGTGTTCAGTAAGGATTCCTGACACGGTATGTAGATAGACCAACACGAGGAGAGGCCACTTTGGATTTGGTGCTTGGCAATGAACTGGGCCAAGTGTTAGACCTGTTGGTAGGACAGCATTTTGGCGGTAGCGATCATAACTCTGTTACTTTTACAATAGTCATGGTAAAGGATAGGTACATACAGCACGGTAAGGTTTATAATTGGGGGAAGGGTAATTATAATTCTGTTAGGCAAGAACAGGGTAAAGTAAAATGGGAACAGATGCTGCCAGGGAAGAGCACTATAAAAATGTGGAGATTGTTTAAGGAATGCATACTGCGTGTGATCGATATGTTTGTCCCTAGCAGACAGTGAAGATGCGGTTGAGCAAGGGAGCCTTGGTTTTCGAGAGAGGTCGAAGGAAGAAGGATGCTTATATAAGGTTTAAGAAATTAGGATTGGAAAAGGCTCCAGAGGGATACAAGTTAGCCAGGGAAGAGCTGAAGAAAGGGCTTATGAGAGCGAGAATGGGGCATGAAAAAACCTTGGCAGATAGGATCAAGGAAAAGGCCAAGGCATTTTACACATACAGGAAGAGTAAGCAAGTGACCAGAGAAAGGTTAGGGCCGATCAAGGATTGTAAAGGAATTTGTGCACGGAGCCTAAAGAGATAGGGGAGGTCATTAATGAATACATTTTTCTTCGGTACTCACAATTGACAGGGACCTAGTTGTAGAGGATGACAGCATGAAACAGGCTGGTAGACTGGTGGATGTTAGTAAAGAAGATGTACTAGGAATTTTGAGGAACTTGAAGATAGATAAATCCCCCAGGCCTGATTGGATTTATGCAAGGATTCTATGGGAAGTGAGGGAAGAAATCGCCGGGCCTTTGGTGATGATCTTTTCATCCTCACTGTCCACGGGTATAGTGTGGAAAGATTGGAGAGTGGCAAACGTCATTCTCTTGTTCAAAAAAGGGAATAGGGATAACCCCAGAAATTACAGGCCAGTTAGTCTTACTTCAGTAGTGGGCAAATTATTGGAAAGGGCTCTGAGAGATAGGATTTATGATCACTTGGATAGGCACAGTTTGATTCGTGATAGTCAGCATGGATTTGTGAGGGGTAGATCATGCCTCACAAACCTTATTGAATTCTTTGAAGAGGTGGCCAAACACATGGATGAAGGTAGAGCAGTGGATGTGGTATACATGGATTTAAGTAAGGCGCTTGATAAGGTTCCCCATGGTAGGCTCATGCAGAAAGTAAGGAAGCATGGGATAGGGGGAAATGTGCCAATTGGATTCAGAATTGGCTGACCTTTAGAAGACAAAGGGTGGTAGTGGATGGAAAATATTCAACATGGTGCTCAGTTACGAGTGGTGTACTACAAGGATCTGTTCTGGGTCCTCTTCTATTTGTGATTTTTGTAAATGATTTGGATGTAGGAGTGGAAGGGTCGATTAGTAAGTTTGCAGATGATACGAAGGTGGGTCGAGTTGTGGATAGTGCGGAGTGCTGTTCTCGGTTACAAAGGGATATTGATAGGATGCAGAGCTGGGCTGAGAAGTGGCAGATGGAGTTTGACCCTGAAAAGTATGAGGTGATTCATTTTGGAAGGACAAACTTGAAAGCAGAATACAAGGTTAATGGAAAGATTCTTGGCAGTGTGAAGGAGCAGAGGAAAGATGTGGAGACGTTGGAAAAGATGCAGAGGAGATCTACCAGGATGTTGCCTGGAATGGAGGGAAGGTCTTACGAGGACAGGTTGAGAGAGCTAGAACTTTTCTCTTCAGAATGACGAAGGATGAGAGGTGACTTGATAGGGGTGTACAAAAGGATCAGAGGTATAGATAGGGTGGACAGCCAGAGATTTTTTTTCCTCGGGTGGAGGTAGCTGTTACGAGAGGGCATATTTTAAAGTGAGTGGAGGTAGATACAGGGGAGACGTCAGAGGTAGGTTCTTTACTCAGAGAGTGGTAGTGGCGTGGAATGCATTGCCAGAGAGGGTAGTGGAGTCGGCCTCATTAGGGGCATTTAAGCTGCTGTTAGATAGACATATGGTTGATAGTATAAGGTAGGGGTGGAGGTTAGATATACCTTAGGTTTAGGGTAAAAGTTCGGCACAACATCGTGGGCCGAAGGGCCTGTACTGTGCTGTATTGTTCTATGTTCTATGCTTCAGGCAAGGGGCAAGGTTAAGAATGTGGGACCTTCATGGTGACCTCAGATGGTAGAGGAATTGAAAACGTGCTGTTGGCATCACTCTGCAACACAAAGCAGCCATCCAGCCAACTGAGCTAACCCATTCCCAGCCATGACAGAACATGTAGTCAAGGATGGCCTATCCTTCATTTGGTTCCTCAATGTATCAATCCTGAAAGCATCTGCTGGACTCTCCAGGAATTTCTCCTCTGTGGTCTTGTTACTGCTTTGGTTTGCTGAAGCAATATTCAGATTGGAGTTCCCCCATGATAACTATAAGACCACAAGAGGTAGGAGCAGAATTAGGCCCTTCACTCCATTGAGTCTGCTCCACTATTTGATCATGTCTGATATATTTCTTAACTCCATTCTGCTGCCTTCTGCCTTCTCCCATAACTGTTGATCCCCTCACCAATCAAGAACCTAGCTATCTCCATCATAAATACACTCAATGACTTTGCCCCATAGCCCTCTATGACAATGAGTTACACAGATTCATCCCTGTCTGGCTGAAGAAATTCCTCCTCATCTTAGTTCTGAAGTGTCATCCCTTTACTGCGAGGCTGTGCCCTCGGGTTCTAGTCTCTCCTACTAGTTGAAACATCTTCTCAAAGTTCAGGTACCAAAGCCTCTCAGTAATTCTGTAAATTTCATTCACAGAGTCAGACAGCACAGAAGGAGACCCCTTGGCTGACCCAGTCCATGCCGACTATTTTCCGAAACTAAAGTTGTTCCACCTGCCTGCATGTGACTCATATCTCTCCAAATATTTCTTCTTCATGTACTTGTCCAAATATCTTTTAAAAGTAACAGTACCCACATTCACCACTTACTCTGGAAGTCAATTCTACACACAAGCCACTCTTTTTTTTTAAAAAAAACTTGCCCCTCAGGTCTTTTTTAAGTTTTTCTCATCTCACCTTTAAAAATATGCTCCCTTCTCTTCAAATCCCTGAACCTAGTGAAAAGACACCAGCCATTCACCTTATTTATACCCCTCAGGATTTTATAAACCTCTATAAGGTCAACCTCGACCCCCTACCTTCCTGTGAAAGAAGTCCCAGCCTAACCAGCCTCTCCTTATAACTCAATCCCTCCATTCGGAGCAACATCCTGGTAAATCTATTCTGAGCCCTCTACAGCTTAATAACAGCCTTCCTATAATAGAGCAATCAGAAGTGGACACCCTTCTCCAGAAGAGGCCTCAACAATGTTCTGTACAACATCAACATGACATCCCAACTCCTTTACACAAATGTCTGAGCAATGAAGGTAAGCATACTAAAAGCCTTCTTAACCACCCTGTCTACATGTGATGCCAGCTTCAAAGAATGATGTGACTCAATCCTGAAGTGTCTCCATTCTCCAGCACTACCCAAGGCCCAACTTTTAATTGTATAAGTCCTGCCCCCACCTTGTTTGTTTTGCTAAAATGCAATGCCTCATATTTATCCAAAATGATCTCCATCTGCTACTCATCGGCCCATAAACCGAATTGATCAAGATCTTTTTGTAATGTTAGATAACCTTCTTCACTGTCCACTGTACCACCAATTCTGGTGTCATCTGCAAACTTACTAACCAAACCTTCTATATTCTCATCTCAGTCATTTCTGTCAATGACAAACACAAGTGCACCCAGCACTGATCACTGTGGAACACCTCTTGTCACTGCTGAACACCAGACTCAGTTTGAAAAACAACCCTCCATCACCACACCCTGTCTCCTGTCATTAAGTGAATTTGGTATCCAATTGGCAGGCTCACCCTGAATCCCATGCCAGTTAACGTTACGAATTAGTCTAACATGTGGAACCTTGTCAAAGGCATTACGAAAGCCCAACTAAACAATGTCTACTATTCTGGTCTCATCAATCCTCTTAGACAACAAGCATGGGGCTGGATGAACACAGCAGGTCAAGCAGCATCATAGGAGCAGGAAAACTTGACGTTTCGGGCCTAAACCCTTCATCAGAAGGGTTTA
>JAHRHZ010000127.1:1620574-1641169 GCA_024137785.1 Ginglymostoma cirratum
CTATGATGCTGCTTGACCTGCTGTGTTCATCCAGCCCCATGCTTGTTGTCTCGGATTCTCCAGCATCTGCAGTACCTTTTATCTCTCATCAATCTTCTTGTTTACTTCATCAAAAAACTCAAATTTGTGAGACACGATTTCCCATGCTGACTATCCCTAATCATTCCCTGCCTCCAAACGCTATCGTTCAGAATCATCTCCAACAACTTACCCACAGTCAAAGTCAGACGCACAGGTCTATATTTCCCAGGCTTCTCCCTACATCCCTTCTAAAACAAAGGCATAACATTAGCCACTCTCCGGTCATCTGGCACCTCACCCATATTTATTGTTGTACAAATAATTCTGCAAAGAGACTCCCTTATTTCCCACAATGCCCTAGGATCAGGTACTGGAGATTTAGCCACCTTTATATTTCCTAAGACCTTCAGCACTTCCTCTCCTGCAATGTGAGCTGTTTTCAAAACGTCATAACTTATTTTTGAGTTCTCTAGCCTTCTTCGCTCCAATTTGTCCATGCTGACCAGGTTTCCCCAACTGAACTAGTCCCACTTGCTTGCATTTGGTCCATATTCCTCCAAACCTTTCCTCTTCATGTACCAGTCCAAATGTCTTTTAAATGTAATCATACCTGCGTCTACCACTTCCTTTGGCAGTTCATTCCACATAGAAACGACTCTCTGTTTGAAAGATTTCCCCCTTGGTTTCCTTTAAATCTTTCTCCTCTCACCTTAAAAATATACCCTCTAGTTTTGGATTCCCCTATCCAAGGGAAAACACCTTTTTCTGTTCATACTATCTGTACCGCTCATGATTTTATAAACCTCCGATGTTCCAGTGGAAAAGGTCCCAGCCTATCCAGTCTCTCCACATAACTCAAACCCTCCAGTCCTGGTGACAAATAGAGTCTAAGTGTAGCAAGAAGCCACAATGTGTAGAAAGTCAATCCGGCCACAAGAAACATCACCTAGTCTCCATTTCTTTGGTGCTTGGTCAAATAGTTTGGCAACAGGAACTGTCCAGCTTCATAAATGGAGAGTGAACATTTGGGCTAGCTTTCTCCACAATAAAAACTGACATGAAATACTCATTTAATATCTTTCCCATCTGCTGAGTTTCAACACAAAGATGTAGCCCTTGATCTTTTAAGGTGTCAAACTCTCTGTCCGGTTGTTCTCTTGCTCTATATGTACTTGTAGAATCTCTTTGGATTATTCCTTAGCACTGGCAGATAAGGTTATTTCATATCCCCTCTCTACCTTATTGATATCCCTCTTAAGAAAGCCTCTACACTCTTTCTACTGTTCAAGAAATTCATTTGAACCTAGTTGGCTATATGTGATATGATTCATTTTCATTCTTGACTAGAGCCTTAATGTATTTATGCATCCACTGTTCTCTATTCATACCAGCCTTTTACTTTAACAGGAACATCATGGAATATAATGGCTCTGAACTCTTGTTATTAAACTTTTGAAAGCCTCACACTTATCAGATATCAGTCTACCTTTGAACAATGTACTCCAATCAGCTATTGAAAGTTCTTGTCTCATACCATTAAAATTTGCCTTATTCCGAATAAAAACTAACTTTTATGGAACGCTTTTCCTTTTCCATAACTGTTTTCAAAATGATAGAATTATGATCACTAGACTCAATATGTTCCCCCACTATCACTCCAGTCACTTGCTCTGCCTTATGACTTAAGAGAGCCTCAAGTTTACACCTTCTCTAATAGTGATAAAGCAGGGAGACAGATCCTTTGGTCCAACCAGTCCATGCCAAACATAATTCCAAGCTAAACCAGTCCCACCTGCCTGGTCCTGGCCTATATCCTTCCAAATGATTCCTATTCATGCACTTATCCAACTGTCTTTGAAACCTAATTTTGCCCACATCCACTGCTTCCTCGGGAAGTTCATGACAAACACGAACCAGTCTCTGTGTTTAAAAAAAAATGCCCTTCATGTCTTTTTTAAATCTTCCTCCTCTCACCTGAAAAATATGCCCCCTAGTCTTGAAATCCCTCACCCAAGGTAAAAGGCACCTTCCATTCATCTTATCTGTACCCTTCGTGAATTTATAAACATTTATCAGGTAAACCTTCCAATTCCTTGACTCCAGTGAAAAGAGTCTCAAACTATCCAGCCTCTCCTTATAACTCAAAACCTCCATTCCTGGCAACATCCTAGTAAATCTTTTCTGAACCCTCTCCAGCTTAATGATATCCTTCATATAACAGATGACCAGAAGTGGATACATCACTCCAGAAGAGGCCTCACCGACTCTGTACAACCTCAACATAACTACCCAACTCCTATACTCAAAGCTCTGAGCAATGAGGGCAGGCAGCCTTCTTAACCACCTTGTCTACATGTGACGCAAACCACAAAGAATTATGTGCCTGAACCCCTGGGTCTTGCTGTTCTACAACACTGCAAAAGGCCCTACTTTTAATTGTATAACTCCTGGTCTTGTTTGTTTACCAAAATGCAACACATCGCCTTTATCCAAATTCGACACCATCTGCCATTCCTCAGCCCATTGACCCAAAAGATCAAGATCTCTTTGTAATCTTGGATAGCCTTCTTCATTGTCCACTATACTATCTATTTTGGTACCATGTGCAACATTACTAACCATGCCTTCTTCTCATATAAATCATTTATGTAAATGTCAAACAAAATTGGACCCAGCATCGACCCCTGTGTACCACCGCTGGTAACAGGCCTCTAGTCTGAAAAACAACCTCCACCACCAGTCTCTATCTCCTGTCATTAAGCCAATTTTGAACCAATTGGCAAATCCCCCAAATCCCATGTAATCTTACTTATTAGTTAGTCTACCGTGCGGGACCTTGTCAAAGGCTTTACTAAAGTCAAAGTAAACAATGTCTACCACTCTGCCCTTGCAATCTTATTTGTTATTTCCTCAAAAAACTCAATCAAATTTGTGAGACACTATTTCCCCCTCATAAAACCATGCTGACTATCCCTAATCATTCCTGGCCTCTCCAAATACATAAATCCTATGTTTCACAATTACCTCCAACTACTTACCCACCACTGAAATTAGCCTTACACGTCTGCAATTCTCAAACTTCTCCTTGCATCCCTTAAAGGAACAACATTAACCAATGTCCAGTTATCTGGCACCTCACTCGTAGTTACAGATGAATACAAATATTTCTGCAAGGGGCCCCACATTTTCACTTTAACTTGCCACATGTGATGGGATGCACTAGAGCACGTCCTGGAGATTTAGGGTGATAGAGCAATACAGCATGGAAGCAGGCCCTTCAGCCCAAACTGGTCCATGGTGCCCACTCAGTTAGTTCCAATTGCCTCCATTTGGTCCATGTCCCACAAAACCCATCCATGTACCTGTCCAAGTGTTTTTTAAATGTTGCTATTGTACCTGCCTCAACCATTTTCTCTGGCAGCTTGTTCCATCTACGCACCACTCCCTGCGTGAAGAAGTTGCCCCTCAGGTCCTTCTTAAATCTTTCCCCTCTCACCTTAAACCTATGCCATCTAGTTTTCAATTCGCCATCTCTAGGAGAAATAGCACATGACTCTATGTTCCTCATGATTTTATACACTTCAGTAAGGTCACCACTCATTCTTCTACGTTCCAAGAAATAAAGTCCTATCCTGTCCAACCTCTCCCTATAACTCAGGCCTACTAGTCCTGGCAACATCCTTGTAAACCTTCTTTGCAAACTTTCCAGTCTAACGATGTCTTTCCTGTAACAGGGTGACCAAAACTGTACACAATACTCCATGCATCCTCACCAATGACTTATACAACTGAAACATAATGTCCCAACTCCTATACAAATACCTCGACTGATGAAGGCCAGCCTCGAAGTGCCTTCTTCACCACCCTGTCTAACTGTGATGCCACTTTCAATGAACTATGTACTTGTACTCCGAGGTCTCTCTTCCACAACCCTCCTCAGGACTTTACCATTTATGGTATAAGTCCTACCTTGGTTTGACTTTCCTAAATGCAACACCGCATACTTATCTGTGTTCAATTCAATTGCCAGTCCTCAGCCTACTTCCCCATGTGATCAAGATCCCTCTGTAATTTTTGATAACCTTCCTCGCTATCAATGATACCTCCTAATTTTCTATCATCCGCAAACTTACTAATCGTGTCTTGCACATTCACATCCAGATCATTTATGTAAATAACAAATAACAAAGGTCCCAGCACCGACCTATACCACTAGTCACAGGCGTTCAGTCCGAGAAACAATGTTCAACCATCACCCTCTGCTTCATACCATTCGAACCAATTTTGAATTCAGTTAGCTAGCTCTCCCTGGATCCCATGCAACCTAATCTTTATGACTAGCTTGCCGTGCAGGACCTTGTCAAAGGCCTTACTAAAGTCCATAATGACAGCATCCACTGCCCTACCTTCATCTATCCTCTTGGTTACCTCTTTGAAAGACTGTAAAAGATTTGTCGGATGTGACTTCCTGTGCACAAATCCATGCTGACTATCCCTAATCAGACTTTGACTATTCAAATGTTAGTTGATCCTGTCCCTCAGTATCCTCTCCAATAACTTGCTGACCACTGATGTCAGGCTTACTGGCCTGTAGTTCCCTGGCTTGTCTTTGCCAACTTTTCTTAAACAATGGAACAACATTAGCCATCCTCCAGTCTTCCAGAACTTCACCAGTGGCTAAAGATGAAGCAAAAATCTTTGCGAGGGCATCTGCAATTTCTTTCCTAGCTTCCCACAATGACCAAAGATGGACGTGATCCATGCCATGGGATTTGTCCAACTTAATGTGCTTTAAGGCTGCAATCACCTCCTCTCTGGTAATATGTATGTGGTACAAAACATCCCCACTTGTTTCCCCTATTTCCTTAACATCCATGGTTCTCTCGTCAGTAAACACCTGAGGAAAAATATTCGTTAAAATTCTCCCCATCTCCTGTGGCTGTTCATCTTTATATTTTTGAAAACACCCATGTGAACTGTTTTGAAAACACAATATTTCTTTCCCTGAGTTCTCCAGTCTCCATTTCTTTCTCCACAGTAAAAACTGATGTGAAATATTCCTTTAAGATCTCTCTCATCTCCTGAGGTTCAACATAAAGATAGCATCTTTCCTCTTTACGAGTGGGAGGCTTTCAAAAGTGTGATAACAAGAATTCAGAGTTTCTGAATTTTTTCTGAATGTTTCTGTTTACGAGGCCCTGCTTGCTCTCTTGTTGCTGTCTTGCTCTTAATGCATTTGTAGAATCTCTTTGGATTATCCTTAACCTTATCTATTGAGGCATTTTCATATCCCCTCTTTTCCTTCATTATCTCCTGCTTAAGAATACCCCTACACTGTGTATTCTGTTCATTTGAACGCAGTTGTTTATATCTACTATGATTTTTTTTAATTCTTGACTAAAACCTGAATATCTTTTTCATCCAATATTCCCTAATCCTATCAGCCTTACCTTTCACTCTAACAGAAACATAATGACTCTGAATTCTTGTTATCACACTTTTGAAAGCCTCCCATTTATCTGACATCTCTTAAGCTATAGTCTACTCCAACCAACTTTTAAAAGTTCTTGTCTCATACTATTAAAATTTGTCTTACTCCAATTAAAAACTTTTAACTTTTATGGAAGGCTTATCCTTTTCCATAACTGTTTTAAAACTGATAAATTATTGTCACAAGACCCAAAGTATTCCTGTATTGTCACTTCAGTCATTTCCCATGCCGTATTACCCAAGAGCACCTCAAGTTTTCTCTCTCTTTAGTAGGATCGCTGAATTATTGATAAAGAAAATTTTCTTGAACACATTTAATAAATTATTCAACATCCAAAGCTCCAGCACAATGGCAGTCCCAGTCAATGTTTGGAAAATTAAAATCACCGACTATTTGCAACCTTATTATTTTTACGTATGTCTGAGATCTCTCTACAGACTTTTTCCTCAACTTCCCTCTGACAACTGGGGGGCCTATAGTACAATCCCATCAGATGATCATTCCCTTCATAGATCTAATTTCAACATGCACGTTTTCAGTGGATGACTTTTCAGAAATATCTTTTCTAGTTACAGCAGAAATGTTTTCCTTAACAAAAAATGCCACTCCCTTATCTCTTTTGCCTCCCTTTCAATCCTTCTTAAAGCTTCTGAAACCTGGAACATTAATATGGGCAAAATATGTTGCAGGTGGTATATAATGTAGGAAGATGTGTAATCTCAGACACCACCATCACCATCCCTGGATATGTTCTGTCCCACAGGCAGGACAGACCCAGCAGAGGTGGCGGCACAGTGGTATACAGTTGGGAGGGTGTTGCTGTAGGAATCCTCAATATTGACTCTGGACCCCCTGAAGTCTCATGGCCTCAGATTAAAAATTGGCAAGGAAACTTCCTGCTGATTACCACATACTGTCCTCCCTCGGCTGATGAATCAGTACTCCTCCATTTTGAACAACCCTTAGAGGAAACGCTGAGTGTGATAAGGGCACAAAATGTACTCTGGGTGGGGGCTTTCAATGTCCACAACCAAGACTGGTTCAGCAGCAGTACAAGCTGGTTGGGTCCTAAAGGACACAGTTGCTGGACTGGGTCTGCGGCAGGTGGTGAGGGAACCAACAATAGGGAAGAACACACTTGAACTCATCCTTACCAATCTGCCAGCTGCAGTTGCATCTGTCCACGACAGTATCAGTAAGAGTGACCATTGCACAGTCCATGTGGAGATGAAGTCCCACCTTCACATTGAGAACCATCTCCATTGTGCTGTGTGGTACTATCACTGTGCTAAATGGGACAGACTTCGCACAGATCTAGCAAATCAAGACTAGGTACCCATGAGGTGCTGTGGGCCATCAACAGCAGCAGAATTGTACCCCAGCACAATTTGTAATCTCATGGCCCGATATATCCCCCGCTCAACCATTACCATCAAGCCAATGGATCAACCTTTGGTTCAATGGAGAATGCAGGAGGGCATGTCAGGAGCAGCACCAGACGTACCTGAAGATGAGGTATCAACCTGGTGAAGCCACCAAACAGGACTATTAGCACGCCAAACAGTGAAAGCAGCAAGTGATAAACAGATCTAAGCGATCCTTTTCCATGACTATTGTAAAAGTAACAGAGTTATGATCGCTACCGCCAAAATGCTCTCCTACCAACAGGTTTAACACTTGGCCCGGTTCATTGCCAAGCACCAAATCCAAAGTGGCCTCTCCTCGTGTTGGTATATCTACATACTGTGTCAGGAATCCTTACTGAAAGCACTGGACAAAATCCGCTCCATCAAAGCTATTACAACTAAAATGTTTCCAATCAATATTTGGAAAGTTGAAGTCACCCATGACTACAAGCCTGTGACTTCTGCGCCTTTCCAGTATCTGCCTCCCAAACCGCTCCTCCACTTCTCTGCAACTATTAGGGGGTCTGTAAAAAACTCCCCAAAAAGTGACTGCTCCTCTCTTGTTCTGGACCTCAACCCAAACTGACTCTGTAGATGTATCATTCTCGAACTGCCTTTCAGTAATTGCTATACTAGCCCTGACTAGCAATGCCACTCCCCTGCCTCTTTTTCCACTCTCCTTATTTCTTTTAAAGCATCCAAATCCCGGAACTTCCAGCAACCATTCCTGTCCCTGAGTTACCCAAGTTTCTGTAATGGCCGCAACATCGTAGTTCCAAGTACCGACCCATGCTTTAAGTTCATTTGCCTTATTTCTGATACTTCTAGCGTTGAAGTATACACACCTCAAACCATCTCTGTGTCCACAATTACACTCCATCGACCGCATTTCTTTATAAACAACCTCACTCCCTGTTGTGTCTGTTGGAAGGCTGAATACCTCATCCTCTGAATTATAAATTTGGTTCCCCACCCACTGCCAATCCAGTTTAAACCATCCCGTATAGCTCGAGCAAACCTCCCTCCCAGGATATTTG
This sequence comes from Ginglymostoma cirratum, assembly GCA_024137785.1. Classification (NCBI taxonomy): domain Eukaryota; kingdom Metazoa; phylum Chordata; class Chondrichthyes; order Orectolobiformes; family Ginglymostomatidae; genus Ginglymostoma; species Ginglymostoma cirratum. The sequence goes on from JAHRHZ010000127.1 coordinate 1,628,530, forward strand.
TGCCCTTCCGGTTCAGGTGCAACCCGTCCTTACTGTACAGGTCCCACCTTCCCCAGAATGTGCTCCAATTATCCATATAATGGAAGCTCTCCCTCCTATATCAGCCCTGTAGCCATGTGTCAATGGGTATTAGGGGGCAAACACTCCTGTGGTTGGAGTCATACCTGACAGATAGGAAGATAGTTGTGGTTGTTGGAGGTCAATCATCTCAGCTCCAAGTCATCGCTGCAGGAGTTCCTCAGTATAGTGTCCTCAGCCCAATCATCTTCAGCTGCTTTATCAATGATCTTCCCTCCATTATAAGGTCAGAAGTGGGGATGTTCGCTGATAATTGCTTAATGTTCAGCACCATTCATGACTCCTCAGATACTGGAGCAGTCCATGTTCAAATGCAACAAGATCTGGACAATATCCAGGCTTGGGCTGACAAGTGACATTCGTGCCACACATATGCCAGACTATGACCATCACCAATAAGAGATCTAACTACTGCCCCTCGACATTCAATGGTGTTACCATCACTGAATCCCCCACTGTCACCATCCTGGGGATATCATTGACCAGAAATTCAACTGGACTCACCATGTTAACACATTGGCTACAAAAACAGATTAGCAGCTAGGAATACTGTGGCGAATAACTCACCTCCTGACTCCTCAAAGCCTGTCCACCATCCACAAGCCACAAGTCAGGAGTGTGATGAAATACTCTCCACTTGCCTGGATGAATACAGCCCCAACAACTCTTAAGGAGCTTGATACCATCCAGGACAAAGCAGCCGTCTTGATTAGTATTACATCCACAAGCATTCACTCCCTCTACCAATGGTCACTACCAGCAGTGTGTACTATCTACATGATACACTGCGGAAATTTACCGAAGATCCTCAGACAGCACCTTCCAGACCCATGACCACTTCCATCCAGAAGGACAAGGGCATCAGACATATAGGAACACCACCACCTTCAGGTTCCCCTTCAAGTCTCTCACCATCCTGACTTAGAAATATATCACTGTTCCTTCATTGTCGCAGGGTCAAAATCCTGGAATTCTCTCTCTCATGGCATTGTGGGTCAACCTACAGCAGGTGGACTGCAGTGGTACAAGAAGGCAGCACACCACCACCTTTTCAAGGGCAATGAGGGATGGGCAAGAAATGTTGGCCAGCCAGCGACACCCACATCCCATAAATGAATAGAAAAAAAAACATTCACTTTGGCAGGAAGTATAAATAAGAGCAGAATATTCCTTAAATGGTGAATGACCGCAGAATTCAGAGGTGCAGAGGCATTTAGGGTTTGTGAAGTACGAGTTAAAAAGTTAGTATGCAGTTATAGGATGTAACCATAGGGTCATACAACGTGGAAACTGACCCATTGGTCCAACTTGTCCCATCTTCCTGCATATGGCCCATATTGCTCCAAACCTTTTGAATTCATGTACTTATCTAAATGTCATTTAAAAGTTTTAACTGTACCTGCATCCACCACGTACTCCAGCAGTTCATTCTGCACACTGAGCACTCTCTGTTTAAAAAAAAGTTGCCCCTCGTGTTTTTTTTAATCTTTCTCCTCCTTAAAAATACAACCCCTAGTTTTGCATTCCCCCACCTGAGGGAAAAATACCTTTGCTATTCTCTTTATTTATGCATCTCATAAGTATATAAACGTCTATAAGGTCATGCCTCAACCTCCTAACTTCCAATGAGTGAAGTCCTAGCCTATCCACCCTATTTTTATAACTCAAACCCTCATTTCCATCAATATCCTTGTAATATTTTTCTGAACCCAGTTTAATAATATCCTTCGTATATCAAGATGACCAGAATGGCGCAGAGTGCTCCAGAAGAGGACTCTCCAACATCCTTTACAATCTCAACATAACACCCCAACTCCTGTACTCAAAGGCCTGAACAATGAAGGCAAGTGTTCTAAATGCCTTCTTAACCACCCTGTCTACCTGTGATGCAAATTTTAAAGAATGAAGTACCTGAAACTCTAGGTCTGTCTGTTCTACAACACTACCCAGAGCCCTACCATTAATTATATAAGTCCTGCCCTTGCGAAATATTACATTTTGGTAAAACAAAGATTTATCCAAATAAAATTCAATCTGCCACTCCTCAGCGTATTGAACCAATTCACCAAGATCTCTGTAATCCACTAAGCCATTGGCAGTATCCTTTATTATGACAGGAATTAAACATCATCCTAAGGATGATTGCCTCATTTGTACAGGGAAGGGGAGAGACCAAATCTCCAATACCATGTGCGGGTTTTGGTACATTTATTTGAAGTGGCTCAGAGGATGTTTACTAGATTGAAACCTGAAATAAGTGGATTGTCTAAGGAGAATAAGTTGGGCAGGCAAAAGGAAAAAGGATTAGGCTAGAACTGCTGATTAAAACAGGAAAGTAATATGATGTGAGCCAGGAGAGAGGGTGCAGTGAAGTAGAATCTATATGTGTTGAGCATCGAAACACCAATGGATAGAAAATTATATTAGTATTGTATATAGACGGCAAGCTGCAGTAATATTGGGCAAGGCATTAGAATGGAATTTGGAGATGCAAGGAATAAAGTTATGGCTGTCATTATGGGTACCTTCAACCTACATATAAATTGAGCAAATCACATCAGTTGCAATATGATAGAGGAGGAATTCTTAGTGTGTATATGGTACAATTTTAGGAATCAATACGTTGAAGAAGCAGATGGGTTTTCATAATGAGAAATGAATAATTGACAATCAAGTCGAACATGGGCCTCTAGGGAAGAATGACCACAATAGCATAGAATTCTTCATTAAGATGGAGAATGATATTGTTGGTTCTGAGACTAGGGTCCTGTAATTAAATGAAAGAAGTTGCAATGGTATGAGACATGAGCTAGTTGTGATAAATTGTGGATCAATATTTAAATGGATGATGGGAGATGGATAATGGCAAACATTGGAAGTGGGCATTGACAAGCTATGATACTTATTCATCCCAGTCTGGCATAAGAACAAATGGGAAATGTGTTCAAACTATGGCAGAAGAAGGGAAATTAACAAGTATTAATTTTAAGGAAATGGCACACAAATCAGGTAAATAAAACAACAGACCTGTGGATTGGGAACAGTTTAGATTTCAGCAAAGGGAGACAAAGGGATTTAGCAAGAGAGCAAAAATAGAATACAAGAGTACACTTGCAGGGACCATACAAAGCAATAGCAATTTTTGTTTATTCATTCACAGGATGTTGATATTGCTGTCTAGGCTAGCTGGAGTCACATATCGGATAGATTGGGTAAGGATGACAGTTTCTTTCCCTGAAGGATATTCTTGAGAGAGATGGGTTTTTCCAGATATCAACAGTGGTTTCATGATCATCATTAAGCTCTTAATGGAAGGTTGATAGTAAAAGATTAGTCAAGAAGAAGTCACCTTACAATCAGAAACAGAGCATTGATAATGGGGTACAAAGTGATGGCAGACCAATTAAATATATCTTAGATTTTCAAAAAGAGGGACACAAATAACATCCCAAAATTAAGGGAATTGCAGGGTCTAATGAGAAGGTGGAATGGAAAGAAATTAGTAATAGTAGGAAAATGATATTGGGAAAACTAATGGGATAACAAGCAGATAAATCCCCAGAGATTGATAACTTTCATCTCAGAGTACCTTAGGAGTGGCCCAGGAAATAGCAGATGCACCAATGGTTATCCTCCAAAACTCTTTTCATGCTCAACGAGTTCCTATGGATTGGAGGGTAACTTACATGACTCCAGTATTTAAGAAGGGAGGTAGTCAGAGAGTAAAGAGGGAATTTGCATAACATTGATGGTGGGAAAGAAATCTTAAGGTCCCCTATAAAAGGTGGAATAACAGAGTACTTGGAAGATAGTAACAAGATCAGACAGTCAGCAGAGCCTTTTTCTGTGCTGTAGGTCCCTGAGACTCTATGTTGGGCATGAATTCCCTCCAAGCCACTCACCATCCTGACGTGGAAATATGTCGCTACTCCTTAAGTGTTGCTGGGTCAAAATCCTGAATTCCGTCTTTAATAGCATTGTGGGTCCACCTACAGCTCATGAACTACAGTGGTTCACAAAGGCAGATCACTACCACCTTCTCAATGGCAATTAGGCTCAGCGAGCAATGCCCACAAGATGCTAAAAAAAATTAACAAGGTGAAGTGGGAATGTGGAATTGAAGACTAATAGATCAGCTTTGACCTTTTTGAGGCTTGAGGGGCAGAATGGACAACACTGGTTCCTATTTTGTATGTTCTCTACTCCTAGCAAAATGCATCTTCACGCCAGGAATCGTGTAATCCCTGGAATTTAGAAGGATAAGGACTGATTAAATTCACATTTTCCACTGTTAATTGAAGCTGGTTAGGGGGATGGATGGGTGAAATGGGAGCTAAAACACCATCCTCACCCCCCTGTAATCAGACAAGACTTGAGTTTCTTTGTCCTCTGGTTTAATCAAACGTACGAATGAGGAACAAGAACAGGCCACTCGGCCCTTCGAGTCTGCTCTGCGACTCAATAAGATCACAACTGATCTGATTTCAACCTCAGCTCTATGTGCCTGCATATCCCTGAACATCTTTCATCATGTTGGTCATCAAGAATCTATCTGCCTCTGCCTTTGAAAAAAATGTATAGATTCTGCACCCACTCCCTTTTAACAAAGGGAATTAAAAGTTTCTCAACCCTCTGAGAGAAAAGAAATGTTCCTCACCATTTCAAATGGGCTCACCCTTACCTTTAAACAATGACTCTCAGTTCTAGATTCTTCCGCAAGAGGGACCACATTTTGGACATCCACCTGGTCATGTCCCCTCAAGATGTTTTATGTTTCAATTTATTCTCCTTTTCCTTTTCTAAACTCCAGAGGATACAGGCCTAGCCTGTCTAGATTTTTCTCTAAGGTAATCCATTCATTCCAGGTATTCGTCCATTCAATCTTCTCTGAAATGCTTCCAATGTATTAACAATCTTCTATAAGTACAATGAACAGAACTGAACACAGTACTCCAGATGCAAGCCTCACAAGTACAAAGGGAGACTGCATGTATCTGAAGGTGGCCTACGAATTCCCACTTGCTTACAGGAATGCTTTTTCAGCAATCTTAGGTCATTTACATTTAACCAATTACAGACTGACGCAAGTTCCGTTCAGGTAGTTGTACAGTGTGTATTGTTACACAGACAGCATTGTTGTGGTATCACTCAAACCTCCTACTCTGCTGGCTCTGCAGAAGTAGTGACTGGCCCTGCAGCCAGTTCCCGCAGCCTGATTTGTCCTATGTCTTTCATCTTCTGACCTTTCAAGGACAGTCATGATCCATGTGGGTTTTTATGACAATCCGACATCTCAGATGTCCTCATTTGGACATGTCCTCATTGGCCTGGGAACCCTGCAGCCCAACGGTATCAATGTGGATTTCACAAGCTTCAGAATCTCCCCTCCCCCAACCGCATCCCAAAACCAGCCCAGCTCATCTCCACCTCCCTAACCTGTTTTTCCTCTCACCTATCCCTTCCTCCCACCTCAAGCCCCACCCCCATCTCCTATCTACTAACATCATCCCGCCCCTTGACCTGTCCGTCCTCCCTGGACTGACCTATCTCCTCCCTACCCACCCTACCTACACTCACCTTTACTGGCTCCATCCCCGCCTCTTCGACTTGTCTGCCTCCTTTCCACCTATCCTCTCCTCTATCCATCCTCTATCCGCCTCCCCCTCTCTCCCTATTGATTTCAGAACTCTCTTCCCCTCCCCCATTTCTGATGAAGGGTCTAGGCCCGAAACGTCAAGCTTTCCTGCTCCTATGATGCTGCTTGGCCTGCTGTGTTCATCCAGCTCCACACCTTGTTATCTTTTTTGACAATCCAGCAGCTTTCATTCGCACTTTTGACTATTTTACATTTATTTTCCAGACAATTGGAAAGGGAGAATTTACAGACTGGCAGTTCATCTCAAACATTGGATCAAGAGCTGCCTGTAATACTCAATTCTCTGGAGCTTTGAACATGGAAGGAAAAAGCATCGTTCACAAGGAAGAGAAACCATCTGCGTGGTCAGTGTGGACAAGCCTTCAATCAATCATCTGGCCTGTCGAGATGTAAATGCAGTCAAAACAGGGTGACAACAATGGCATCCAGCAGCACTTGCTTAGCAACATCACAGTCATAGATCTCAGTTTGAGTTAAGCAAGGGCCACTCAGCTCCTGACCTTACAATCTTGCAAATGTGGACCAAACAGCTGAATTCCAAATGTGCGAGTGACTATCCACTATCTTAAGGCTCAATTTGACTAAGTATTGTATGAAGGATTCATAGCAAAGCTAAAGTCAGTGGTAATTAGAGAACATTATTCTTCCTTTGATACTGGTTTTTGAAAAGATTGTGTCTTCACATCGAAACAAGGTGAATTTATTCAAACTTGTACCACATATATGCGAAAGAGGTCTCTAAGTCTAGCTTGGAGACACTGTACCATTTACAACTCAAAACAGCATACTAAGACATTTTCACATCAGAATGCTATGAAATAAATTATGTGTCAGTCATTTACTACAAAAAGAGGATGCTGTTCAGTTTCTTACAAAGTTGTGAGTCCTCTAATTTCAGCAGGTCTCCCACTTCCACATTATCTTCAGAGCTTCTCTATCCCCACTATCAGCTCTCAGTATTTAAGCCTTTCTTTATAAATAATACTTATGTGATGACCTTAAGCTAAACAGATGGTCCCTGAACCCTAAGTAGCCGCTGACGGTTCACTGTTTTGGATATGTAGTTAAACTACCTGAGCCATAATAACTATGTCCTTATATGGTTATATTTGACTCAGCCCTATGCTGTACTGCTTGTCCAAGCTTATTTCCCACTTTTTCTGTGTTTTAATACTTCCCCTGGTATGCTCTCTTATCCTCCTTACTCTACTTCACCCTGGTTGGATAATATCGAATACAGAAGAAGATGCTTGTGATTGTAGGAGGCCATCAGCCTCAGCTGCAGGAGTTCCTCAGAATCGGGTTCTAGTTCCAACTACTTTCAGCTGTTTCATCAATGACCTTACCTGCATCATAAGTCAGAAGGGGATATGTTTGCTGATGATTGCACAATGCTTAGCACCATTTGTGACTCCTTGGATACTGAAGCAGTTGATATATAAATACAGTATGCCTGGACAACATTGAAGTTAGCCTGCTACGTGACAAAGAACATTTGCACCAAGAAGTACCAACAAATAATGACCGAATCTGACCATAACCCATTGACATCCAATGGGTTTATCTTCATTGTATTCTCCACTATCATCATCCTGGGTGCTAATATTGATGAGAAACTGAACTGGACCTGCCATCTAAATGCTATGCCTACAGAAGTAGGTCAGAGGGAAGAGATTGAACGGTGATTAATTGAACCTGTGACTCCCCAAAGCATATGCATCATCAGTAGTGTAACAGAACACTGTCCATTTTCTTGGATAGGTGCAGCTCCAACAACACTCAAGAAACCTGACACCATCCAGGACAATGCAGTCCACTTAACTGGTGCCCCATTCAATACCCTTAGCGTTTACTCTGTTCACCACTCAGGTACAATAGTAGCAGAGTGCACCATCTATAAGATGCACTGCAGTTACTCACCCATGCTCCTTTGACAGCACCTTCCAAGCCCACAAACTGTACCACCTGGAAGGACAACACTGGAAGATGCAGTGAAACACCACCATCTGCAAGTTCGCCTCCAAGGTGCATACCAACCCAATCTGGAGCGATATCAGCAATGATCTCATTGAGTCGTGTAGCAGACTTTATGGGCCAAAAAGCCTATGTCCGCCCTCCATGTTCTATCATGATTTTTTAAAAAAGTTGATTAATGTGATGACCAGACTTGTGTTCAGTCCTCTAGATGTTCCCTAAATTGGCGTTTGCTAAAGCTCTAGCATCACCTCCCTGATTTTAAATTCCAGCCAGTGGTCAAGAACAGAAAGTATTCCAAAACCCTCTCAACCACCTGATCTCCCTGTCCAAACACCTTCAGGGATCTGTGACTGTCCACTCCAAGGTCTCTTTGTTCCTCTACACCACTCAGTATCCTCACTTTCGTTGTTTACTCTCCCTGAATTCATTACCACTCACTTCTCTGGATTGAATTCTATTCACCATTTTATCCTTCCACCTGATTGATATCTCCCTGCCATCCATTGCTTTGTTCCTCATGGTCAACTACACGATCAGTTGTTGCATGTCATCTGCAAACTTCTAAATTATGGCTCCTATAACTCTGCTTTAATCATTGATCTATATCAGAAAGGACTGAAACTCTATTGGATAAAATCTGAAAGAACTGCAATTGCTGTAAATCAGAAACAAATAAAAAAACCCCAGAAATTGCTGAAAAAGCTCAGCAGAACTGGCAGCATCTGTGGAGAGAAATCAGAGATAACATTTCTGGCCGAGTGACCCTCAGAACTCCACTGGAAACAGTCGTCCAGACATGGTTCATTCCGACATGGAATTAACAGCAATAATAGCAGAATCTAACCCCTGCTGTTGTATGTGAATATGCTGGTGTCTCTGGAGGTTGTTTTGTGAATGATCCCTTCCCACACATGGGATTGGTGAACGGTGACTCCACTGTGACTGAGTAAATGAGTTTCTGCCTAAGTGGGTAATTGTCTCTGTGCTGTGGATATCCTTGTGTCTATCCAGGTTGGGCAATCAGGTGAATCCAAATCCAAGCAGGTACAAGGCCCATTATTCCCTGCTGTGAATGTGTTTTTAATTCTTTCTTATTCTCCCACAGGATGTGGGTATCATGGGTCAAGACAGCATTTGTTGTTCATCCCCAATTCACCTTCAACTGATGTCAGAGCACAGTCAGCAGTCAGTCCCATTGTTGTGGGTTGGGAGTCAGTTGTACGCGAGACCAGATAAGGACTTCCCTTCTGCAGGGACATGAATGAATGGGGTTTCAGGAAATTAAAGCCATGGTCTCTGTTCCTGAAATCAGGTTTACATTCCAGATTTTATTCATCGAATTTAAATTCCAGCAGCTGCCGTGTCTCAGTGTCTGGAGATTACCAGGAGATAGCAGTGTTGTGGTTACCTATCTCCCTGCTGCATTGCTCCATCGTAGAGAATAACTATCACTGTTCAGATCATCCCAAAGCGAGAGAAAATAGGAGAAGGCCATTTGGACCATCATGCCAGTGTTAGTTCCTGGTGAGAAAGGGATTGAGTGAAATGGAAAAGAATTGGCTGGTGCATGTTTGCAACATTTACAGTGTGCAACTGTGTTGGAATAAATGTGGTTTACTGCAGATTGAAGTGTTTACTTGAAGCAAGAAGCTGGTGCAGAGACGATGTGAGCAAACCTGGCTGCTACTAATGAGTAACAAACACCACTTTGTTAATACAAATAGCAGAGGATGGTTTTGAGCCATCAACCTCTGGGTTATGGGCCCAGCACACTCCTGCTGCATCACTCTGCTGTGGTTTGCCAGGTAGCCCACAAGTGAAATACATTTTTACTTTTTGCTTTTGAAAAGAAGCATACTTGTTGGCAGCCACCCCCACCTAGCTATACAATTCCAATATGTCATGTCAGCCAGAATGTGACAGACGGAAACACACACATGAACACACACACAAGCAAACAGTAACGTACCATTAACACACCCAATGTCAGACAAAGGGGCCCAGCAGACCAGCAACTCACTCAGATAGACTCATGATTAGAGATATTGAGAACTGCAGATGCTGGAGAATCTGAGATAACAAGGTGTAGAGCTGGATGAACACAGCAGGCCAAGCAGCATCAGAGGTGCAGGAAAGCTGATGTTTGTTTCAGAAATGACCCATTTCTGAAGAAGGTTCTAGGCCCGAAACGTCAGCTTTCCTGCTCCTCTGATGCTGTTTAGCCTGCTGTGTTCATCCAGCTCTACACCTTGTTATCTCAGACTCATGATTAGTCTGAACTTTTAGTAAAGGCTAATCCAACAGAAAATGCTACTTCAGTTCTGTCTTCACAGAAGAAAACAAAACAAATAAAAAAGTGTCACCAGTACTAGGAAACTAAAGTCTAGTGAGAAAAGGGGAACGGAATGAAATTGGTAAGTATACGGTTTTGGAGAAATTGTTGGCACTGAAAGTAATGGGCATAAACAATGTCAACATAGATTTATGAAACAGAAATCATATTTGAAAAATCAACTGGTAGATAAGTAATGGGGAAACAATGGATGTAATCTATTTGTATCTTCAGAGAGATTTTTGATGAAGTTCCAAGCCTGCTGTGCAAAATCAAATCTTATGGGATTGAAGCCAATATATGGACATGATTTTAGATTGGGAAAGCTGGCAGGAAACAGAAAGTAGGAATAAAAGTTTTTTTGGGTGTGAAAGGTTTTTGGGGTATTGCAGGGAGGTGCATGGGCCCCACCAATTCACAATTCTTATGAAACATTTGCTTGAGGCAATCAAATGCAATATTTCAAAGTCTGCTGATGGCACTAAACTATGCCGGGTTATGAGTTGTGAGGTGGATGTAAAAAACGCTCCAAGGTGATTGAGACAAGTGGAGGGAATGGGCAAATATGTGGCAGATGAAGGGTAATGTGGATAGATGTGACCTTGTTCCACTTTGGTAGCAAACAAATAGAACGACAGACTACCATTTGAAAAGGGATTGGTTGAAAAATGTTGATCTACAAAGGGACTTATGTTTTGGTTTTTTGTTTTCTCCTGCACAGGCCTCTAAGGTTCTTGCAGGGCAGCAATGTTTGAAGCTAGAAGTCAAAACTGGGAATGACATTGGCTCGCTGACCAATTTTACATACACCCCGCCAAGTGGGTAGCAGTAACATGGAAAAGGATCTGGATCTCCTTGTACACCAATCACTAAAAGCAATTTTGCCGGAGCAGAAAGCAGTAAGAAACATAAACGGTATGTTGACCTTCATTTCAAGGGGATTTGAGTACAGGAGTAAGGACATCTTATTCCGGTTGTATAGTCCTTTGTGAGACATCATCTCGAACATTGTGCAGTACTGTGTGCAGTTTTTGTCTCCTCACTGAATAAATGGCAAACCTGACATTGATGGAGTGCAGCGAAGGATGACCAGACTGATCTCTGGGATGACAGACTTATTGTGTGAGCAGAGTTTGTGTCAACTGTGCCTGTATTCCATGAGGTATTGGAAAACGCGTGGAGATCTTAGTGAAATATATAAAACTCTGACAGAAAGAGACAGATTGGAAGCGCGGATGATTGTGCCCCTGTCTGGAACCTCTAAAGCAAGTGGCCACGATATTAGGTACAGGCAGGCCACTCTACATTGAGGTGAGAATAAATGTCTGCACTCAGAGACTGGTGCACCTGGGGAACTCTCCACCACATAAGGTTTTGGAAGCCAAGGCACTGAATATAAATATGGATTCTAAACGCTAAGGGAGTGGGGAGAGATCAGGAGTATGGTGTGGAGATAGAGGATCAACCACCATTATTTGAGGGAGAAAACTCAATTGACTGAAGGGCCTACTGCAGGTCCTACTTTATATTTTTCAAATGGTCAATCACATTAAGGGAAATGTACTTTGGGTGGGAAAAGCGCATTGAAGAGACAGCTGGCCAGGAAGCATTTGCTTCAGTATCACTATTACTGACACCAGATTTTAGATCTCATTATTTTATTAATTGCTTTTAACTTCTACCAGCTGCTGAAGCATTAGCCGGTCTGGTTTAGTAATTCAGTGGCATTTCCACAAGAGCACTGTTAGATCTCATATTTTCAATGAGAGTCCGAGTCATAGGGTGGGTTCAGGTGACCTTTATAGTGATTTACTCATCAGTTACAACACAGCAAAAAAGGCACACAAAGAGCTTTGAAAATATATAAACTTAGAGTACTCCCACCTCCTATTATGCTTTGTCAGTAGAGCCAAATTGTCACTCTGTAATTGTCTCTCTGGTATAATTTAAGCTCGCCTCAGCAAAATGACAAAGAGATGAACAGGCTTGTGGTCCAACCCCGGTCATTCATAATGTCTTCCAGACTCTTATCTCCTTTCTTGAGGCTTTTCACAATGGATACTTTTCACATCCATTGTGAAAAGTAACATTTGCCAGTTGCACAGTGTTAACTACCAAAATCTGCTGATTACTTCTGATTACTTTTAAATTTCTCATTTCAGGAAATAATATTAGTTTTTGACCATTTTCAACAAAGTTATGTGGTTACACCTATTATTAGAATTCTTTAACTAACAAGTTGTGCCGTAATGTGTTCATGCAATCCGCATTCCAGTGCCTTCTAATCTCTGTATTCATTCCTCCCTGTAATGATAAAGCATGTTGATCTTACTGTATGAAACTGGCTTGAATCTTTCCCTTAATGAATTTCTGTAACTAATGCAGATCTATAATTATAATTTTTGATTAAACAACTAATTAACATGAGATGTTCTTAACTATGTCTTATGCATCAGCTGCAGCCTTGAGCTGCTGTTGTTATCAAATGTTAGACGTTATACTAAGAGGTAACAAGGTGTAGAGCTGGATGAACGCAGCAGGCCAAGCAGCATCAGAGGAGCAGGAAAGCTGACGTTTCGGGCCTAGACCCTTTTTCT
>JAHRHZ010000127.1:1641569-1738075 GCA_024137785.1 Ginglymostoma cirratum
TCATCAGAAAACCCTTCATCTGATGAAGGGTTTAGGCCCGAAACGTCAAGTTTTCCTGCTCCTATGATGCTGCTTGACCTGCTGTGTTCATCCAGCCCCATGAATTAAAAAGTGATGGGTCAAAAGCTCAGAGTCTCTCCCGCTCTGTCGTATTTTAAGTAATACAATGTCACTCTCTGATGGCCTCCCCGTGCCACTACACTAGCAGCAGATTTTTTCCTCGGTGAAAGCATCAAAGCCTGTGAATCGTTCATGTTACGCAGTTGCCTCATTCTTCAAACAGCGTCTTTGGAGAAACAGAACAGTTTTGTCCGATCAATGTTGCCAGAGATATGAGCAGAAGGAGATGAACAAACCCAGTACTGATCTCACTCCCTCCATCCTTGAATTCTTTTTTCATTTACAATCTGAGAGAGTAGATTACTAAACATTAGAAACTGCAGAAACAAAAAAGGGAGATTGCTGATAAAGCTCAACAGGTCTGGCAACTTCTGTGAAGAGAAATCAGTGTTAATGTTTCGGGACCAGTGAGCCTTCCTTAGAAGTTGCAGAAGGTGCAATAAAATTCACGATGTCTCCTTACAAGGTGGTTCATTCGCAGGTGCCTAGATACAGTTGAAATTAAAATACTCTATTTAATGTGTATAATAGCAGGAAAAATGTCCAAAGACAAATTATTTCCACATTGTAGAGGGAACATATACATTTCTGGACATGAGAATGTTGCACTCTGAGGAACTTCAGTACAATTGCAATCCACACCAGCCCAATGCGTTTGTGTGTGTGTGTGTTGATACTGCCGTGAGCTACTCTCTTTCCGACTGAACCCCTGATGCAGAGGGTGGCATTGCATCTCTTCAAACATAAGGGAGCAATCAGGAGTGAGATGCGGGGCCTTCCTCTCTCTCTTTCTCTCTCTCCCCCACCCTCTCTCTCTTTCTGTTTCTCTCCCTGGTCTCTGTCTCTCCATCTCTCTCTCCCCTCCTCTCACTGCCCCTTTCCCTCTCCCCCCTCTCTCTGTCTCTCACTCTCTCCATCTCCCTCCCTCCCATGTCCTCTCTCTCTTTCTCTTTTTCTTTCTTTCTCTCCTCTTGATTCTGGCCCAACTTTCAGAAAGCTCGTGGTTGATCTGATTGTAGTTGAACTCCATCTTCCCACCAGAAGTTTGGGAAGGGAGGTGAGGCAGCAAATGTGAGAAGCAAATTGGACTATGAACAATGACAGCTAACATTAGAAGCTATTGAGTGTCAGTGAGCAGCTCATTGTTGAGAATGTGTTGCTTGAGAGCACTGTCTACTTCGCTTCAATTACTTCACTAATGATTGAAAGGTAACTGATTGGATGCAAATTAACTCGACTGGACATTTTCAGTTTTTTGTGCTCAAAACATAACTGGACAATTTCCCACATTGCTGGATAGATGCCAGTGTTGTATGTATACTGGCACATATTACCTGGGCCAGTTGTGGAACACGAACCTCCAGCATTATTGCTGGAAGGTTGTCAGGGCCTATAACATTTGCAAAATCCAGTTCCTCGAGCGGCTTCATGATATGACATGGAGTGAATCAAATTAGTTCAAGACAGACATCCGTGATGCTGAGCTCCTTGGGAACAGGCTACAATGATAAGATGTAAAAGGTACGCCTGCATGATCTGCCTGTACTGCACGCAAATCAAAATATTTCGCTGTACCTAGGTGCATATGACAATAATAAATCAAATTAAAACAAGATGATGGGTCATCAACTTGACACTGCTTGTTGAGGATGGATGCAAATAGTTCTGCCTTGTCAGTGGAATGATGTCCTGCCTTCCCCCAGCATTGTGCCTGGGAATATTTATGGAGCTGCCACCTCCCGTTATTGTTCCATTTGTTCACCTCCATTCACAGCTCCCCATGGCAGCACTGCACAGCTCAGACCTGATCTGCTGTTGGGTGATCTCTTAGCTGTGACAATCACAAGTTGCTTTCACCATTTGTCCTTCAGTTACTGGTATGTTTAATACCACTAGATTGACACATTCAATCTTTTTCCATGTCAGTTGCCTGTGGACCCACACCTACACTTGTCATTTAACAGCAGCCTGTGGTCCCATTCTGCTCTGTTCAAAGGCGCTGACATTCAGCCCCACAATTACACTATTCCCCTGACAAAGGCTACTGATCCTACAGCTATTTTGTTTCCCCTAGCAATAGCCTGCTGTACCACCGTCACACCGTTCCCCTGACAAGGGCTACCGATCCTACACCCACTTTGTTCCCCTACCAACAGTCTGCTGCTCCACCCTAATCCTGTTCCCTTAACAACAGGCTTTGCCTTTTCCAAAATCTCATCCCTAGCAATATCCTATGGCCCCACATCAAACTGATCCACTAGCAACAGAAGGTGAGAGAGGATTAGACAAAGAGAGGCATGGAGATTGAGGAAACTGGGAGAGAGAGAGATTGAGAGGGAGGGATAGTGAAAAAGAAAGTAAATAGAAACATGGAAATTAGGAGTAGGAGGAGGCCATTCAGCCCTTCGATCCTGCTCCACCATTTTTCATGATCATGGCTGATCATCGAACTGAATAGCCTAATTCTGCTTTCTTTCCATAACCTTTGATCCCATTCACCCCAAGTGCTGTATCTAGTTGCCTGTTGAATACATTCAATGTTTTGGCATCAACTACTTCCTGTGGTGATGAATTCCATAAGCGTACCACTTTTTGGTGAAAAAATGTCTCCTCATCTCCATCCTAAATCAGCTAACCTGAATCCTCATACTATGACCATTGGTTCTGGACACATTCAACATCAGGAACATTCTCTCTGCATCGACCTTGTCCTGTTAGAATTTTATAAGTTTCCAAGACAACCCTCTCATTCATCTGAACTCCAGCGAAAACAATTCCATCCTAGTCAATCTCTCCTCATAACATCAGATCTGGAATACTAGAATCATCCTGGTAAACCTTCGCTACACTTCCTCAAGAGCAAGAGCATCCTTCCTCAGAAAAGGAGACCAAAACTGCACACAATACTCCAGGTGTCATCTCCTCAAAGCCCTGTACAACTGTACAAATAGGATGAGGACGAGAGAGACAGAAAGGGGTAGGCCAGGGTCGGTCGGAGATATGGAGGAGACAGAACAAGGGAGAGAAATGAATTATGCCCAGGCCAGGTCTATTGGGTGACCCAGAGGTGAAAACAAGGACAGAATGACTTAAGCCCAACTCCTGAGCTCAGAACCAGGCCCCTCCCCTTCCGCAAGAACCAAGACTTAGGGCCCAGTCTGTCCCTCTCCAGCTCAGCTTGTTCAACACAAAGACAAACAGCAATACAGTTCACTCCACTGCTTGGCACTTTTGAATGAACATTTTTATTATTTACAAATTGAAGTTATAGATACAGTCTGTGGAATGGTGTCTTTTCTCACTGGCCACTGAGTTGACAGAAACATTGAAATTCGTCCTTGTGACCCCCTGTGGGATACGTTTTGACAAACCAGCACTACCCTCAGTCTGTTACCATAGTGACAGGTTGCTTAACTGATGAAACATTGAATTGAAATGGGAGAATCCTGGGTGGATTGATGCATTTGGCTAATGGGATAATTCAGCACATTTTTCAGCTGCTGTCTGAACTTAGTCTGGGTCACAGCATAAATCGCAGTGTTTGTGCAGCAACTGAGGACCTGCAGCATGAATCCCAGTTCCTGTATACAGGAATCTAAAGACACAGAGTAATAACCCAAATACTGCGTTCGGTTCCACAAAGAATACACCATTAACATTGACCACAATAGGATGAAACTGGCCGAGATCACAAACAGTAAAATGATGGATTTTTTTTCGATTTTGCATTTCTGTGTCACATTGAACGTTCCCATTGGTGTGAGCCCGGAGTCTCCTGCAGGCTCTGCTGGTCACTACAATGTGTCTGATGGTGGAAACATTGAGCAGCAGAATCAGGAGAAATGGGAGAGCCGGGGTTAGAATGTGGTGGAGGAACTCAATTGTGCCCCAGACACGAGAGAAATAAACACCAATTGTTGCAGAACAAAACCAGGGTGTGTTTGTCAACAAATACTGAGCTGTAAGCATAAAGTACCAGAACACGTTCTTCAAACAGTTCAACACAGTCACTGTTCCCAGAACCACAGCCACCATTTTCTCACTGCAATATTTACTTTTCAGCTTCTGGCAGCAAATGGCCACAAATCGATCAAAGGTGAAAGTGACGGTGAACCAGACAGAACAGTCAGTGGCTGCATAAAGCAGGACGGCGTGGACATTACACATGGGGATGGACTTCAGGAAATAAAACTGTTCATAATAAACAATTGGAATGTGTCTCAATATCAAGTTGAGGAAAATGACCAATAGATCTGCCACTGCCATGGCTTCCAGGTAATGACTGACGCATGGAGACAATCCACAATCTTTATAAAGCAGGACGTTGATTGTCACAATGTTAACTGTGAGGAAGGAAAACAAATAAATTATACATCAGCTTGGAGGCAAAGTTTCCAGTTTGATTGAGGACCTAGTGAGATTTTCAAATGTGTCACTGTATTTGAAATTTGTTGAAATAATTGGAGCTGAAATAACAAATGGCAAGTCCTGAATTACTTACAAAAATATGTTGTAAAACACAAGAAACCCTCCTTTCCCAAACACACAGCCACACATCCATAAGAACAGATGATTTCTAAAACATTCCCACACACTCGATCACTCAACAGCAGACACTGGTCACTCCTTGACGGTTCCTAATATGGAGGGTGAGAACATTGCCGTCCTGAAGGATTCTCTCCCAAGTTCCTGAAGACAAACAAAGGTTGGAAATTTCTGTCTTTTAGTCTAAATTGTGTTCGACCCTCTGTTGAGAAGATACATAAATGCAGGGCAAACATAGTCACACCTTTAACTGCCTGAGGGGACTCCGAAACAATATCTTCTTCTCTCTAGAACAGGATCTCTTCCCTCGGAGTCTAATGTTTTGGTCAATGAACTGTTGTCCAGCCATTTAAAAATTATTTCAATCTAGAATGTTCCAGGGAATGGCTGTTATAGAATGTTGTGGAGAGAATGTTGGTTCTAGAACATGATAGCATCATAAAGGCCCTTCTGTCCATCAAGTTTGGTGAGATCCACTCGGCTTCACTGTGGTAATCTCTCCCCAAACCCGGCTCAACTCGTACTTTGCACAACAAAAACAACAAGATGAAGCCAATATATTGATTATTTGATGTAAGATCCCCTTTTAAGATGATATAGATGTCCCCCCTTATTAGGAAAACTCCCCCAGCTCCTTTTCATTTTTGTGTGACACTCTCAGCTGTAAAATGTTCTGGATCTTCAGTTCCTAATATCAGTCACCCTGTCATTACATCATATCCATTTACCTCAATGTATGCAGTGTATTCCTCAATCTTTTCTGAGAATACAGCACACACTCAGATAGAGAGTCTTTCATTCAGCTTTTAAAACCAGTATTCCCTGCTTTATTGTCATCTTTATTTTGACAGTTCAAGAAACCGTTTGACATTGCATTACTCACAGAATCAGGCCTGATGGGTAATGTATCACAAAACATCATCAACATCCCTGGGTATATCCTGTCCCACCAGCAGGACAGACCCACCAGTGGTGGTGGCCCTATCGCATACAGTCAGGAAAGGAGTTACTCTGGAATTTCCCAACATTGATTCTAGAACCCGAGAAATTTCATGGTCACACATCAAAAATGGTCAAGGAAATTGCCTGATGATGGATATCCACTGCCCTCCACACCACCCCTTGGTGATATAGCACTTCAATGTCCATCACCAAGAGTGTCTCCACAGGCCGACCACTGACTGAGCAGGGTGAAGCCACAAATACACAAAGCCAGATTGTGGGAAGTGATGAGTGAACCAACAAGAGGGAAACATTCTCACCAACCTGCTTGTCACAGATGTATCTGTGCCTAACAGTATCTGTAGGAGCAGTCAGTACACAGTCCTGGTGGAGGTAAAGTCTAATCCTCATATAGAAGATACTGTCTACTGGGTTAAATTAGTCTCTGTCAGTTTAACAGAAAATAACGTTTGCAGTGACACAGTGACGAGAGATGGGCCCTCAACTATTTGCAAGCTATATTAATGGTTTAGATAAATGGAACAAATGTATTCTAATTAAAATTGTCAATTACACGATGATAAGCAGGAAACAAACTTATCAAGAGCACATAGAGAATCCGTAAATAGATATACAATAGAATGCAATTTGGAGGATGGAACGTAAATGGTTAACGGTGAACCTGTAAATTTTTCAGGAAGAATATATCACATAAATGGAGACAGATTACAGGACTAGGTGATAAAGTGTGTACTGGAGGGTTCACTCTGAACTGTTCAGACACCAGAAGACTTGTTCCATTTCCCTGATGGTCTGCTCCTTGATGTTCTCAGTGGCACCATTGCTCCCAGCACACACAGGATATTTTGATTGTTTAGTGGTGGAAAGTGGTGACGGGAGGGTTATTTGAACCGTATATCAAGGGGGCGGTCTTTATCCGAGATACCATCCTTTCTTTCTATATAGAGACCTAAAGACGATGGAAATGGCTGACTACTTTCGGAATGAAGAGGCTGTGACTGCTGCCAGGACAGTGGGTATTCACCAGCATGATGTGCTATGCATGGTCACACTGCAACATTAATGGAGTGAGAGTTTGTAGGATCCAATCACAAGAATGAGAACATAAAATAAAGACATTGCCAGGTCAGCTGAAATGGTTAGTTATATCAAAATCTCTTTCTTACAGAACTAGTCCAGAAACCTATTTTTTTGTGCACAGGATGTGGGCATCACTGGCTGTGCCAGGATTCATTGCCCATCCCTAATTGCACAGATGGTAGTTAAGAGTCAATCACATTGCTGTGGGTGTGGAGTCACATGTAGGCCAGACCAGGTAATGATGGCAGTTTTCTTCCATAAATTACACTAGTGAACTAGATGGATTTTTCCTGAAAATTGACAATGGATTCATGGTCATCATTTGACTTTTAATTCCAGATTTTTATTAAATACAATTTTTCACAATCTGCCATGGCAGGATTCAAAATCAGGCTCCCAGAGCATTGCCTGGGTCTTTTGGTAAGCAGCCGAGTGATAACACACCGAGACAATTACCATAAATCCAGGTAAGATATCTGTTCAGTATGGAGCACTGTGCAGACCAGGTTAGTTTACTGCTCAATACAACACGGCAATCTGTCCAGAGTCAGACTTTGTGCAGGCCTCACTAGCACATTGTTCTACAAACCTGGACTAGGTATCTGAGATTCAGGGGGAGGTGTGCAGACTACAATTACATTTATGTGTAAACTCAGAATCAATTATCTGTCCAGCATGGGGAGTTGTACAGTTCACAACAGAGCACTAATCTGTAAACCTGGGCTAGATGTCCGTCCAGCAAGAGGAGCTGTGCAGTGAACATCGGTGAATTGATCTGTAAACCTGGAGCAGATATCCTCCCAGCATGTCGAGCTGTGCAGACCAGTTTATTGTCATGTAACACTGCTTTAGATCACTGCCCAGCATGGGGAAACTTGCAGCCCATGCTGGAAGTGACAGGATGTGCATCTCCCACCTGTTTACAGCTCCCTATCTCCATTTGTGCCATGTCACCGGGTGCTGTGGGTGTGAAAGTCACTGCCAGAGAAAGATGTTGTGGGAATCAGTTTAATTACCAACAGAGGGGAGGGCTTGGGATATAGACAGAGAGGGGGAATTTGAGAGACAATGCCATTGAAGGATATATTCACAGGTTTCAGAAAGCTAAAATGAAAACATTTTGATAGCATCCTGCGACATGGGCTAGTATTTCTAGGAATGATAGCTGAATGGGATATTGGCGTGAGTTCAGATGATGGAGAGTTTTGAATGAGGATTTTTCTGCAGTTTTGTAACTGGGAGTGGGGTCCGCACAATTCGCTGGGCTGAATCTAACAGCAATTTGTCTCAGTGTCATTTACATTGAATGTGACAGAGGGTTTGTCTGCACGAGGCCGAGTTAGTATTCCAGAGCTATCTTATCAAATCACCTCTTTAACTACCTGTACCATCCACTGGCAATCCTCTCATTCAATGCCAGCCCAATTCTCCCACCCATTATAGCTGGAAGTAGTCACTATCACCCAATATGCCCGGATATTCCGTTATCCCTGGCGCTGGTGCTATCTTTAAAAGACCAATGGGCACACTGTTGACCTTTCTCAATTCGGAGCTGCCCGACATAGTTTACCTTGAGCATTGCAGAAAGGGTGCAATTACACCACAATTTGTCCACACGGGCACGCAAGTCCTGGTGGATGGGCTAGCACAGATGAGGACCAGTCTCTACCCAGAGGAGATCACGCCACCAGACCCACCGAGCATGGTCTGAGCTCACCACCCAGTTCAGTGTAGTATATGTAGTCTAAAGAAATGTCCAGCAATACAGGATAAGTGTCAATGACCTTCCCCGCTCTGTCAGGATAAGTGTCACCATATTCACTCTGCTTCATGACACATATCTGTTATAGTACCTACTTCCAAACGAGGCTCATGCTCCACTACTCTCACTACTGCATGCAGCACCATCCCTCTCTCTGTCTTGCCCACACAATACCCACACACAGTTGTAGAATGTTCTGGAGAATGCCACTTCTCAAATTTTCTGGATGATGTTGTTTATAGAATGTTGTAGATAATGCTCCAAACGATTCCCACAGTATATAAAACCTAAAGGGAAGTTGTATTTTTTCCAACTCATGCGGAATTAAAATCCACCATGAGACAATTCATAGAACCTCTACACTGTGGAAGCAGACCATTTAGCCTAACGAATCGGCATTGCCCTCCAAAGAGCAGCTCACCCAGACTTGTAACCCCATACCTCCCAAGGTTAATCCACCTTGCCTACACATTTTTGGACTGTGGGAGGAAACTGGAGCACCCAGCGGAAACACACGCAAAGAGGGGGAGAATGTGCAGACTCCTTACAGACAGTTGCCCAAGGGTAATTGAACCTGGCTTCCTGGATCTGTAAGGTAGCAATGCTAATCACTCCACCACTGTGCTCTTCCAGAAGAAGCATTTGACACCAGATCAGTCAGCTCTAGTCTGTCTTTGGTGAGATAAATTGCTAAGGATAGACTCATGCAGATATTAACAAGCCTGCAGGCAGCAAGCATTTACTGAAGCAGCGATGACAGTGGGATTTGAATGCATGCATGTAGAACACAACAGTTTAGCAGTCCATCACCTTAAACTCTGGGCCAATTCATCTCTCTATTCAGAGGGCAGTTTAGAATTAACCATATTGCTGTGGGTCTGGGGTCACATTTAGGCCATGCCAGGTGAGGATGGCAGATTATCGTCCTTGAAGGGCACGAGTGAACTAGATATGTTTCCAAACAATTGGCAATAGTTCCATTATCATAGTCAATTCTTAATTTCACTATTTTATTAGTGAATTTAAACACCACCATCTAACATGAAGGGATTCAAACTCAAATCCATTGAGCATTAACTGTGTTTCATAATTAACAGTCAGTTGATAGTACCACTGGGCCATTGCCACCCTTTCATTGCCATGCAGCCCTTCAAACCTGCTCCATCATTCAATGAAATCATTGCTGATCTGATTGCGTCCTGATTTCCATGTTACAGGAACTTTTGGTCTTTCCACTCCGTGAGATCCTGTCATTGACTGGACGACAGTCAAGCACTTTTTACACCAGTTTTCTTCAAGCATGTCTTTAGGAGCCAATGAGGACGGCCTGTCCAAACAATATGTTACAACAGCTTTATAATTTTATGTATTCATAAGCTTACTTTTCACAGGCCAATCAAAAATATACACTTATTTCATGGTTATCAATGTCCAATCACAACGGTAATTCCAGTCATTTGGCTTGTCTCATCTTATTGTATTTAGCCAAAGACTGCATCGAAACACTTGTCTCATTGTAAAAATGGAATTTCCAGTAGAGAATTTTTTGTTTTCTTCTCAGCCATTATCTTGGACGTTCTCTGACTTGTGGCTTCTTCATTGTATTCAAAGTTTCTATTGTCGTTTGCCTTTGACTATGTCTGTCTAAAGCAGTTTCATAGTCTCCCACTCAGTTGGCTGGATGGCTGATTTGTGATGCAGAGGGAAGCCAACGGCACTGGATCAATTCCCACACTGGCAGAGGTTACCATGAAGGGCCCACTTTCTCAGTCTTGCCCCCTTGCCTGAGCTGTGGTGACCCTCAGGTTAAACCACTATGAGTGGCCTCTCTCTAATGAAAGAGCAGACCCATGGTCCTCTGGGACAATTGTGACTTTATTCTATCACTGTTAGTATTTTTTAAGTTTTCTCTACACTATCATTTGTTTTTCCATTGTATACCTGAGTGTTCTGGGCATCTACAGTTTTATTTTGCACCACTGTCAGCATTTTCCACCACACTTCTCATTCCTGCCCACTCCCAAATAATCCTTGACTGTTATTATTCATGCACCTATCTGTCTGTGCCTCAAAAATATTCAATGTCTCTACCTCCAATGCTGTCTGGGGAAGAGGGTTCCGAAGACTTACAATACAATGAGAAAAGACAATAAATCTCCTCATCTCTGTAGTAAACTGCAGATGATTTTTTTTAAAAAAATGCCGTAAACTGTGCCCGCTAGCTGTGCTTTTAATCAACTATTTTAGGAGGGACCTGTTGCTGACTGAGAGCACATGTGGAGGACTGTGTGTGAATTTTTTTTTTTGTCTCCTAATGTGAGAAAGGATATAGTTACATTGGAAACCGTTCAGAGATGTTTCACTTCACTTATTCCTGGGATGAAGGACTTATATTATGAGGGTTTAACAGGTTATCCTTGGAATGAGAGGTGATCTACTGAATCATACACGATCATGCAGACAGTGGATCAGGTGGATACCCAATGGATGTTTGTACAGTCCAACTTGTTGATGTTAGGCTTTGCAGCTTTGTTGAGGAAGCTTATTTCAGGAATTAACCAGTTATTTGTGGCTGGCTAAAGAAATCTGCCTGAATTGTTCCTATCACTGAACCTGACCCAGTATGACACCAAGATCACCGGCCATATCACCAGCCTGGTTACATTTAAAATTTGTTGTGACCAATGGAGGAGTGGGACTAGAAAAGGAAACAGTGACCCCTCCAACCTTGGTCAGAACAGGGATGAGGAGAAATTCACAAAGTGGGAATTCATTCAAGTGGGAATTCTCTTTCCCAGAAGTTTGGGGTTGGATGAATCTTTAAATTGTTTCATGGCTCACTTCGGTTTGATTTTCTATAGGTAAGTAAATCAAGGATAATGTACAACTGACAGAAAAAGTGCAAGTAGAACTACAATGAGATGAGCCACCGTCTTATTTACTGGTGGAGTAGTGTCAAAGTGTCAAGTGGACCACACATGCTCCTCAGATCAATGTTCTGATGCTCCATTCAGACCTTTGAACCTGCTGCACAGGAGCACATTGAGGCCAATTCGATGGTTAGGTGTAGGTTGGGAAACTGTACTTGGAAAATAGAGGTTGGGTCAGGAAGAGCATCCCCCACCCCACCACCCCCCAATCCGTCTTTCCAGGTTTCCCCTCTCTGCAACTTCTGCTCCAGATGATGGTCATGCTGCAGTGCTACAACATGGCTGTTCTACTCCAGGACTAAACTCCACTTTCCTGCCAACTCCTTGTATCCTCTACTTGCCGATACATCTAAAGTCCATCCACCTCATTTGTAAATACTTTCATTAATCCAGCCTCCACAACTGTCTGGATTAGGGAATTCCAGACATTCACTACCTTCTGAGTGAAGAAATTTTTTTGCATCTCAGTTTTAAATCAACATCCATTGCTCTTTATCGATGTCCTCGAGTTCGAGACTCCTCCAGGAGTGGAAACGCTTTCTTAATATCTACCTTGTCAAGCCCCCTCTGTATCTTGTATGTTTCTGTAAATCACCCCTTATTCATTTCAACTACAATGAATAATTGCCTAACCATCTTAAACGTTCTTGATAAGTTAACATTTCCATCCCAGGAGTCAGCCGAATCAACCAACCTGGTTACTTGCTGCACCAACATGCTAATTTGATGTTTCATACACAGGAGCACCCCAATCCCTTTGTACTGCACTTTTGATTTTTGAGTCCTCTCTGTATGAATAATCATCTGGCTTTTGGTTCTCAGTGGCAAAGTGCATGACCTCATACTTTTCTTTTACAATAAACTCCTTCTTCTAATTATTTGCCTACTCACTGGCATTAACCATAGCCCCTTTCAGATTCTTTCCAGCCTTATTACAACATGTATACTCGGACAAACTTTGCACGCAATCCTCGCCTTCAAGCCATCAGTAAAGATTATAAATAACTGATGCCAGAGGACTGATATTTGTGGTACTCCAGTTGATACTTGTTTTTAACTTGATAAAGACCTATTATTCCTGGCTCTCTGTCTTCTTTGTTTTTAGTCAATGCTCATTCCATGCTCATACGTGATCTGTCATACTATGCGCTTCTGTCTTGTGTCAGAACTGTTATTTTGCGGTACGTTATGGAAAACCTCTGGAAAGCCAAATACACTGTCTACCAGTTCCCCGTTATCAAGCCTGCTTATTATATTCTCAGGAAACTCTGGAAACATTTTGCATGATTTTACAGGGCAAAACATAATTTCCATTTCACAAAACCATGAGGATTCTGATTGCATTCAGCTTTTCCAAATGTTCTGCAATTCCTTTCTTAATAACAGATACTAGCAGATTCCTAGTAATGATTGTCAGGCTAAATGCCTTATAGGTTCTGGCCCCTTCTTGAATATAGGTGCCCCATTGGAGGTAATCCAGTTTCATTGGAACATTCCTGCAATCTAGAGAATTATGGAATATTACAGAGAATGCTGCCAGTCACTCTGCAGCCACTTCTTTTAAACTGTGTGTCTGTTGCTGCTGATTTGTTTATCCTTAGTCCTACCTGTTTGTCAAAAACTTTGTTCCTTTTGACACAGACAATTCAATTCTCCTCCTATTACAGTCTTGCTTACATCATTGAAACACTTAGTGTTGTTCCCTTTGAGGATCAATGTAAACTACTGGTGTAAGTTCCCTGTAACCAATTCCTCAATCGCATCTCCCATGCATCCCACATAAACATTTGTGACTTTCTTTCTTCCAAAGGTCACACACTCACCTTGATCTGTTTTATATAATGGAAAAGCTCCTGCTGCTTGTTTGTACCTACTTGCCCACTTACTTTCATAAAATTTTTCTTCCTTGTTTTTTCACTTTATATCACATGCTTTTGCTTCCTGAAATAAGCACCCAAATCTGGCCCTCAGTTGTGCTCACCAATTTCAGTTCTTTAGTTTGTGATTGAATGGTATCCTTGACAGCCTTCATGAATCATAAATGGTTCATTTCCTGATCAAGTCCTTCTTTTTGACCAGAATCAATCATTGCTGAATATTATGAAATATCTGCTTAAATGTCTGCCCCTGTACATCCTTCCCCTTGATTTATTTTCACATCCAGCTGGAGACAAGATATAAGACAAAAATCTGCAATTCAACACCTGGTTTTTCTCAATCATTCGGGGGCACTTCCACATGTGGCTCTACACATGACCAGCTGAGAATGACGCTATTCTCCCATTTTGTCACTCTGTGTCATTTCTGCTCGATGATGCCACATTCTGGTGGAAAGCCTCCAACAAGACCTAATTTTCCCTCAAATAAGAAATCTCCCCAACTCTGGTGGACAGGCCCTTTAGCTGTGACTAAACCATCTCCCATGCTTCTGTCCTCACCACTTCCTCTCCTTTCCAGAAGAAAGATAGAGATCCCCTTGTCCTCACTTTCCACTGCACCAGAATCCACATTCACAGAATGACCCTCCACCACTTCCACCATCTCAAGCAGGACAGCTCCAACAAACACATCTTATCCTCCCGTCCACTGTCAGCATTTCACAGGGACCGCTTGCTCTGTGACACTCTCCATCACCCCGAACACTTCTCCACTCTCCATGGCACCTTCCCAAGCAATTGCAGAAGCTAGAATACTTGCCCATTCACCTCTCCCCTCCTGACTGTCCAAGGCCCAAACACACACTTCAGGAGAAGCAGCATTTCACTTGTATTCTTTCAATCCAGTCTACTGTCATTATTTCTCCCAGTGCAGTCTCCTTTACATTGTTGAGAACAAACTGAGGCTGCTTTGAGGAACACTTCCACTCTGTATGTAGGAATAACCCTGACCTTCTCATTGCTTCCCGTTTTAATAAACTATCTTGCTCTCATACTGACATTTTGGTCCTGGGCTGCTGCAATGTTCCAATGAAGCAGTCAGGAAGAAGGGTAATACCCAAAATGTTGATTGCTCCTTTCCTCCAGATGCTGCTTGGTCTGCTTTGTTTGTCCAGCTTCCTGTTTGTCTACCTTGGATTCCAGCCTATGCAATTTTTTTTTTGTCTCTAAGCACACCCCAAGCTCGAGCGACACCTCATTTTGCACCTTGGTACTTTACAGCCTATAGGACTTAATATTCAATTCCATAACTTCACAGCCTGACCCCGTCATGACCATTCTCCATTTTTCATACATTCTCCCAGTCTCCCTATGACCTTGTCTTGTTTGTGTCTTATTTATCTTGTACTCAATAGAGACAACCTATTTCCCAATTCACACCTTAACTTACACCATTTTACATTGGTTTTTCTTTCACCCCAATTAAAAGCCTGTTTGTCTTTTGTACTGGGCCTCCACAGCCTCTGTTTCCTGTCACCCCTGTTCCAGGTCTGTCAAGGGATTAAAAATCCCATTTTCCAATCCTTTTCAATTCTGAAGAAAGGTCACGCTGGAGTTGAAATGTTAACTCTGTTTCTCTGTCTCTGCAGATGCAGCCAGACTTGCCGAGTTTCTCCAGAAATGAACAGGCACAGAACACTTTTTCAGTTAAAGAGGGAACTGTGGATTCTGGAAATCTGAAACAAAACCAAAAATTGTTGGAGAAACAGGGTTGAAGAAGGGTCAGTGGACCCAAAAGATTAATTCTGCACTCACTCCAAAGATGCTGCCAGACCTGCTTAGTTTCTTCAGCAATTTCTGTTTCTGAACAGTTTCAAAGACTAGTAGCAAAGCTGTCCAAACTCCTTGTCCAACATGCATTGCCATACCCAAGGAAATGAACGATAATGCAAGGTGCAAAAATTCATTTGTTTTTAAACTACATAAGGCTAGTATCACAGACACTACAGAGCTCTTAATCATGGTTAGGGAGAGAAACAGAGGGTAACACATTCACTTTAAATGCAGAAAATGGCAATACTGGAAGGGAAAGGATTCAGATGAGTGTGTTAAAGGGTTTTCAGGAACGTGACAAATTGGAGGCATAACAGCATGGCGAGACCGTCAGAGGAATGAGAACATTAAAATGGAAGTGTTACCACATCAGAAACCACAGAATCTCACTGAGTACAGGGATGAAGGATGAATGGGTCTCGGTGTGAACTGGGGGACAGGCAGGAGAATTACATTGCAGATATTGCAGCTCCAGCTGGGCATCCATGTGGTACTGTAGACCACAGCAGGAACAGAAGGAGAATTGTAAACAACCACAATCTGTAATTTTTTGCCCAGAATAATCCCTCAGTCTACCATTATCATCAAAATGACCTATGGGTGTTGGTGAACATGGCAGGATCGGAAGCAAAGCTGATGACAACTCATTAAGCTACCACACTTGATTGCTTGCATTCCAACAGCAGAACAAATATCTGCTAGAAATGGCGAAATGATCCCAAGATCAACAGACCAACAGTCCTGTCACATCCAGTCATAAATGGCAATGTCCGATTAAACACGCACCGGAGGAGAGGGCTCCATAAATATTCCCGCCTTAAATAATGGAACAGCCCTGCACATCAGTGCAAAAGACAAGGATATAGTACCTCTGAAAGTAGGAACTGCAGATGCTGGAAAATCTGAGATAACAAGGTGCAGAGCTGGATGAACACAGCAGGCCAAGCAGAATCAGAGGAGCAGGAAAGCTAATGTTTCGGGCCTAAACCCCTCATCAGAAATGGGGGAGGGGTAGGGGGTTCTGAAATAAATAGGGAGAGAGGGGGAGGTGGATAGAAGATGGATAGAGGAGAAGATAGGTGGAGAGGAGACAGACAGGTCAAAGAGGCGGGGATGGAGCCAGTAAAGGTGAGTGTAGGTGGGGAATTAGGGAGTGGATAGGTCAGTCCAGCTAGGGCGGACAGGTCAAGGGGGCAGGATGAGGGTAGTAGGTAGGAGATGGGGTTGGGGCTTGAGGTGGGAGGAGGTGATGGGTGGGAGGAAGGACAGATTAGGGAGGCAGGGACAAGTTGGGCTGGTTTTGGGATGCGGTAGGGGGACGGGAGATTTTGAAGCTAGTGAAGTCCACATTGATACCATTGGGCTGCAGGGTTCCCAAGCGGAATATGAAGTGCTGTTCCTGCAACCTTCGGGTAGCTTCCTTGTGGCACTGCAGGAGGCCCAGGATGGACATGTTGTCTGAGGAATAAGAGGGGGAGTTGAAATGGTTCGTGACTGGGAGGTGGAGTTGTTTCGTGCGAAGCAAGTGTAGGTGTTCCCCAAAGCAGTCGCTAAGCCTCTGTTTGGTTTCCCCGATGTAGAGGAGGCCACAATGGGAACAGCGGATACAGTATACCACATTAGCAGATGTGCAGGTGAACATCTGCTTGATGTGGAAAGTCTTCTTGGGGCCTGGGATGGGGGTGAGGGGGGATGTGTTGGGGCAGGTGTCGCACTTCCTGCGGTTGCAGGGAAAAGTGCTGGGTGTGGTGGGGCTGGAGTGGAGTGTGGAGTGGACAAGGGAGTCACGGAGAGAGTGGTCCCTCCGGAAAGCAGGTAAGGGTGGGGAGGGAAAAATGTCTTCGGTGGTGGGGTCGGATGGCAGATGGCGGAAGTGTCGGAGGATGATGCGTTGGATCCAGAGGTTGGTGGGGTGGTACATGGGGGCGAGGGGGATTCTGTTTTGGTTATTATTGCGGGAGAGGGTGTGAGGGGTGAGTTGCGGGAAATGTGGGAGACACAGTTGAAGGCGTTTTTGACCACTGATGGGGGGATATTGTGGTCCTTGAAAAACGAGCACATCTGAGATGTTCGGGAGTGGAATGCCTCATCCTGGGAGCAGATGCGGCGGACGCGAAGGAATTGGGAATAGGGGATGGCATTTTTGCAGGAAGGTGGGTGGGAGGAGGTGTATTCTAGGTAGCTGTGGGAGTCAATGGGCTTGAAATGGATATCGGTTTCCAGGTATCTGCACCATCCTTAGCCAGAATGTTAAATATATAAAATAGGAACTGCAGTAGTCCATTTGGTCCACCAATGTTTTCCCCACTCTCAGTATAATGATGGCTGATCCTCTATCTCCACACAATACACCTGCTCTTGACCTGTCCCTTTCGTGTCTAGAAATCCTTATTTATATTTAGTGCCTTAGCTTTCACAGCCTCATGTGGGAGAGAATTCCCAGGTTCACCAGTCTATGAGTGAAGATATTTATTTTTATCTCAATGCAGGGTCACTGGCCTGTACCTAACACTATGGCCCCTTCTTTTAGACATCCCAGCCAGGGGAATTATCATCCCTTGTTTCCAGTCTGCCTCACTCTGTCAGAGTTTTGTTTGTTTCACAGCGATCTCCACTCATTTTCCTAAACCTCATGGAATACAGGCCCAGTTGACCAAAACTCTGCTCATACAACAAGTCTGTCATCCCAGAGATGAGTCTGGTCATCCTTCACTGCACTCCCTCAATGTCAGATTTGTCTTTTATCAGGTAAGGAGACCAAAACTGCACACAATATCGCACAATGTTCAAGGTGAGGCCTCACCAAGGGCCTGTACAGCTGTAGTAAGACAACCTTACTCCTGTACTTAAATCCCCCTTGAAATGAAGGTGAACACACCTTTATCTTCCTGACTGCTTTCAGTGTCTGGTATACAACGTGATCTAGATCCTTTTCAATGTTACTGTTACCCATTTGTGGGTCTTTGTACACGGACTGGTGTGCCAATGCCATTCCCATTTTTGATTTCTAGCTTCAGAAACCGCTGCCCTGCAAGGACCATAGAAGTCTGTTCAGAAGAAAACAAAGTATTAGTGACCATAAGTCCCTTTATAGACAAACATTTTTCAATGGTCTAATGATGACCATGAATCCATTGTCAATTGTCAGGAAAAACCCATCTGGTTCACTTATGTCCTTTAGTGAAGGAAACTGCCATCCTTACCTGGTCTGGCCTACATGTGACTCCAGACCCACAGCAATGTGGTTGACTCTGACCTGCCCTCTGGGCAATTAGGAGTGGGCAATGAATGCTTTCCAGTCAGTGACACCATCATCCCATGAATGAATAAAGAAAAACACCCCATAGCAACTACATTCTGAGGAAGTGCATTCCAGACCCCAACACTCTCTGTGTGAAAAACAATCTTCATATCCTCTCTAAACATCAAACCCTTCACTTTAAAAGTGTGTTCCCTTGTTCTTGGCCCTTTGATTAAAAGGAACAGCTGCCGTCTATTCACTCTGTCAATGCCTTCGTAATCTTATACTTCAGACTTACATTCCTCCTCAGCCTTCACTGCTCCAAAGCAAACAAGCCGAGCTTATCCAGCTTCTCTCCATAGCTCATATGCTTCATCCCAGGGAACATCCTGCTGAATCTCCTCTACACTCCCTCCAGTGCAATCAAAGTCCTGTCAAGATCTTATAATCAATGCCTCGATGAAGAATGGCTATGCCTACAGTCCCCTATGCCTTCTTAACTAGACTATTAACCTGTCTTGTTACATTCAGGGATCTGTGGAGAAGCACGCTATAAGCTTTCTAATTGCCATTCATTGAGTAATCTCCCATTTGTTTCCTTCTTCCAAAGTACATCACCTCATATTTAGCAGGGTTAACTTCCATCTGCCAATGATCTGCCAATCTGACCATTCCATCTCTCTTCCTGTAATGTGAGACCTTCCTCCTTACTCCTTACCACCTGGCCAATCTTTGTGTCAAACACAAACTTACTTATTATGCTCCCCCATCCCCTCTCGATGTTCACATCTGCATCATTTTATGAACACTACAAAGAATAAGGGACACAGTACTGATCCCTGCAGTACACCACCCAGCACTGGTCCCCAGTCACACAAACAGCCTTCTACCACTGCCCTCTGTGTCCTGACACTGAGACAATTTTGGATATAATTTGCCAAGTTATCCTTGATACAATGAGATTTATTTATCAGTCTCCCATGTGGGACTTTATTAACGACCTTGCTGAAAAACTATATGAATGATTTCCTCAAAAACACAATAATTTTCATTGGACATGATTTCCCCCTGATAAAGTGATCCTGACTATCCCTAATCAAACTTCGCCTCGAAATGGAAAACAATTTTCTCCCTTCCTATTTTCCCCAATTGTTTTCCTAAAACTGATCTAATATTCGATGGTTTCTAGTTTTCTAGTCTATCTCCACCATCCTTCCTGTAAACTGGAACCTCATTGACTGTTCTCTAGTCCTCTGGCACCTCCCCTGGGTCAGGGCCTTTTGTCCCTTATCTTCATTACTAGCTTGAGATACAACTCATCTGGATCTGGTAATTTGACTAATTTTATACCAGCCAAAATCATCAATCCTTGCTCGCATCTTTGATCAATCTACCCAAGAGAGTCACTGTCCATCTTCTCGAATTCCGTATTTGCATCGTCCTTCTCCTCCATAAAAAGAGATGCAAAGCACTCATATAACAATCTATCAATATTCCCCAGTTTCACGCACAGATTGCACCTTTTGTTTATAATTGGCCCGAATTATTCCCTAGTTATTCTGTTCCACATGACGTACTTATGGAACATCTTTGGATTCTTGCGAATCTTGCCTGCTTGCACTTCTCTATGCCCATGTGTGAATTTTCTAAGTTTCACCGTGATCACCTCTCACCCTTTGAGAATCTAGTGTACACAGACCAAGTTTGCTCATTAGGTCATCTTGCCATCTGAAAGATTAATCTGGAAAAAGTCCATTACACTTCCTCAATGGTCAGTACATTCTTCGTTAGATTGAGATATCAAAACAGTATGCAGTAATCCAGGTCTCACCAACACTCAACGCAACTGGTGCAGGACATCTTTACTTGTATATTCTGATTCACTCTAAATTACTGTCAACCTAACTTTTACCTTTCCATTTCCTTTGTTCCTACCAGCACCTTTCGCTTTAATTTTATTTACCGAGTCACTGTGGGGGTTCTTAAAATAATCCTACTCAATATCCACCTATGCCACTCCCAGTCATTCATCATTGTTCATGCCTACAAGAAACACCTTCAAATAATTACAAAAAAATTTGTCAATTATAATTTTCCTTTCATATATGCTTTATCATTTTCTCCAACTTTATTATTACTTTTGAAATATCCAATATCACCTTTCTTAATCTGGGTTTCAACAGATTCTTCGTGTGGATGGCAAGTTAAATGCTCCACAGTTTGCCACTCCCCTTCCTAAATCATTGATTTACATTTATAAATCGTTTTTGAATTATTTGCTCGAGTTTTTTTAAGGATGTGATAAGCAAGGTGGAAAATGAGGATCCTGGAAGTGTAACATATAAGGACTTACAGAAGGCATTGAATACTGTGTCACACAAAAGATTAATCCACAACATCGGTTAGAAGTACTTTGTTAGCTTGAATAGAGGATTGGTGGTCCAACAAAATGCAGTGAGATGGAATACATGGGTCATTTTCTGATTGGCAATGTTTGGGATGCCATAGAGTTCAGTCCTCAGGGTCCAACTATTTACAATTTAGATTATTACTTGGATGAGAGGATAGAAAATACCATAACCAAATTTTCAGAATACAGTAACATAGGTGGAAAAGGAGGTGCAATGAAGACATAAAAATTTTACAAATCGATATGGATAGATGGAGTGAATGAGCCAACCAAATGAAATTTAACGTGGGAAAGTATAAGGTTATTCATTTTGGTCAGAGGAATAGAAAGGCAACTTTATATCTAAATGGAGGGAAACTTCAGAATGCTTAAGTGCAGAGGGATTTGGGTTTCCTCGAACATATCACAGGAAGCTTGAATGCAGGTAGAATCAGTAATTAGAACATAAGAACATAAGAACTAGGAGCAGGAGTAGGCCGTCTGGCCCTTCGAGCCTGCTCCGCCATTCAATAAGATCATGGCTGATCTTTTTGTGGACTCAGATCCACTTACCCGTGCTCTTACCATATCCCTTAATTCCTTTATTGTTCAAAAAAAATCTACCTTCGCTTTAAAAACGTTTACTGAAGTAGCGTCAACTATTTCACTGGGCAACGAATTCCATAGATTAACAACCCTCTGGGTGAAGAAGTTCCTTCTCAATTCAGTCCTAAATCTGCTCCCTCTAATCTTGAGGCTATGCCCTCCTGTCCTAGCTTCACCTGCCAGTGGAAACATCCTCTCTACTTCTATCTTATCTATTCCCTTCATAATTTTACATGTTGCTATAAGATCCCCCCCAATCTTCTGAATTTCAATGAATATAATCCCAATCTACTCAGTCTCTCCTCATAAGCCAACTCCGGAATCAACCTAGTGAACCTCCTCTGCACCCGCTCCAGTGCCAGTATATCCCTTTTCAAGTAAGAAGACCAAAACTGCACACAGTACTCCAGGTGTGGCCTCACCAGCACCTTGTACAGATGCAACATAACCTCTCTGCTTTTAAACTCAATCCCTTTAGCAATGAAGGACAAAATTCCATTTGCCTTCCTAATTACTTGTTGTACATGCAGACCAACTTTCTGTGATTCATGCACAAGGACACCCAGGACCCTCTGCATAGCAGCATGCTGCAACTTTTTGCTATTCAAGTAA
Organism: Ginglymostoma cirratum; assembly: GCA_024137785.1. Lineage (NCBI taxonomy): Eukaryota > Metazoa > Chordata > Chondrichthyes > Orectolobiformes > Ginglymostomatidae > Ginglymostoma > Ginglymostoma cirratum. Next base: position 1,663,528 of record JAHRHZ010000127.1, read on the forward strand.
TAATCCTTTTTACTATTACTCCTACCAAAATGTATGACTTCACATTTATTTATATTGTATTCCATCTGCCAGACCTTTGCCCACTCACTCAATGTATCTGTGATTGGAAAGGCAAGTGCAATTTTGGCATTAATTTCGTAAAGAATAGAGTATAAAAATAGGGAAGTGCTGCTGCAATTATGCAAACCATTAGAAATACCATAACTGGAGTACTGTGTACAGTTTTGGTGCCCTGACTTGAGAAGGGATGTAATTGCATTGGACACAGTTCAGAACAGATCTTCTCGGTTGATTCCAGAAATGAGGAGTTTATCTTATGAAAAGAGATTGAGCAGTTCAGCTCTATTCTTTCCGGACTTTAGAAGAATGAGAGCAGATTTCATTGAGGTAAATAAGATGCTAAACATGAGTGACAATGTAGATGTGGAGTGGATATTTCCTCTAGAAATCTGGACCAAGAGATTATAGTTTAGGATAAGGCAGAGCCGATTTATAACAGAGGTGAGGAGAACTTCCTCCTATCAAAGCATTGTGGATCTGTGAAATTCATTACCCCAGAGTTAAATGGATGCATGGATATTGAGTAAATGAAGGGTTATGGAGAGCGGGCAGGAAAGTGGAACTGAGCCCAAGATAACATCAGCCGTGATCATATTAAATAGGCTGGAGGTGCTGATTTGCTTACAGATGCTCCTCTTGGAAAATCGAGCCCATTGAATGTGCTACAGAGGAATGGAGGAGGACAGATTTTGAAATATGAAACAGACACTCAGGATAAATCAGTTTTGATCAGCTTGACAGAACGTAACCAGCGGAATCACACAGTAACCAGTGCTGGATCCTCAACTATTTACAATTTATATCGATGAAATGGCAGAGTGGGACAAAGGTACCATGACTAAGTTTGGCACTTACACTAAGATAATCAGGAAATTAAATTATCTAGAGAAGGTGGCGAGTTTGCAAATGGATATTAACAGGTAAAGTCAATGGATCATAGTTTGGCAGTTGGAATATAATGTGACTGAGTGTGAACCTGCCAATTCTTTTCAAGGAGAACCAGTTCAGACATTGGAAGTGTTGCTCCATCTCCCTGGTGGTCTGCTTCCTGATGTTCCCAGTGGCTCCATTGCTCTCATACTTACGGGATATTTTGATGTGCTTGGTTGGTGGTGGGGAGTGGTGAGAGGGAGGGTGTGTCAAGTGGGGGGCCTTTTTCCAAGAGGCCATCCTTTCTTTCTAAGTGGAGACATGAGGCAATGGGAATGGCTGACTGTTTCTGAATGAAGAGGCTGTGACTGCTGCCAGGAGAGTGGGCATTCACCAACAGGATGTACTGTGCGTAATCACACTGCAATATTAATGGAGTGAGAATTCCTTCAGATTTTCCATCTTTCCCCATTGACATGGGTTCCCACAAAGCCATGGGTACCGTCAGGAATCCTGCTATATTGGGAAAACAAGGATACACTCAGCAGATGACTGCTGAGGGAGAAAACATTCTATTCACCTCATTCACTATATCTGTCCTCCGTCATTTAATTTTGACATTGACGACAATATACTGGGAGCTGATGGATATATTGCCCATTCCTGGCTGGAAATTTCCAGACCAGCTGAACAGCCACTGGCAACACAATCCACACTCTGGTGTGAACCTACAAGTCTTGTTAAAGGAATTAACATCGCTCTGTGACCAAACAGTTTTTCAATTAGGGTCCCCTCATACTCTGCTCCTTGGTTAAGTACAGTTTGGGAAGCTATTCTTTTAAAAACGAAGGGAAATAAAGCAGGCCCCTTTCCCCACATACACTTACTTTGTGTTTTCAGAGCTTACGCTCTCTGCAGCTCCATTTGTTGTTCATGTTGTAGACCCAGATGCTGTAACTACAGTCCCCATGCTCTGTCCAGAGTTGGGTCACCAAATCCTCAGGTCTCCCTGAATGTCTGAGGCAGCTCACAGCACAACCTCCAGCAAAACATCCCCAACACCTCCAATAATGTTTCAATAAAAGGAGTCAGTCAGAAGCCCCTGTATACAAGTCAGGCATCCAGTGGACAGGCACAGATCAAGTTTCAATATCATGTGTTAAAGCTACTGAAACCCCCTGTCCAACATCGAGCTCTGCTTGTGACATACTAGGAAATGAACATTGGCCTGACACACACCATTTCAGTGGTTCTGATAGTCACTATGCCCACGTTGAAACACTAGGGAGCTAAAAACCAAGGACAGAGAAAGATACAGAGCAACAGAAAGATTCACATTAAAGATAGAAACAGACAAGCAATTAACGGAGAACATGTTGTGGAGATATGAAGAAGCATACAGTGGAGTGGGACTAACTGGAGAACTGAGACCTCATATGGTCCAATCACAAGAATGAGAACATTGAATAAAGGCATTGCAAGATCAGTTGAAGCTGTTTGTTATATTAAATTCTGAACCTGCCTCACAGAACCAACCCAGATACCACAAACTGGGAAAAGGTAACAGCCCAGCATGGGTAGATGTGCAGACTACGCATTTGTATTGTTTAGTTCACTGGACTATCTGCCCAGGATGGGGGGGCATAGCAAATATTTGTAGTCTTTTGGTACTATAATCGCACTAGACAACTGTGGGTGACAGGAAATGGGGTCCCATAAATTTATGCTTCCTTGCTCCATTGCAAGGCAAGGGCATTGTGTGTATGGTGTGTGTGTGCACACAAAATTGAAGGGAGAGGGGAAGGGGATGGTGGTAGATGTGAAAATCATTGTTTGAGAGAGATCACACATAGAGGAAACCAGTTTAACTATGAACAGCCAACAAGGGTTTCGTTAATTGACAGAGAAAGATTGCAGAATGTTTCACGGACGGATGTGATGTCATGCTTAAGGATATTAAAATAAAGGCATTGTCAGATCCTGTAACAATAAAGATCACTGCACGCAGGAATGACAGATGGATGCGATTTTGTTGTGAGTTTGCGTACAAGCAATGGAGTTTTGGCAAAGGTTTGCTTATGTGGATTTGAAGCTGGAGTATCAGCAGCAGATTACTGGCATCAATAAGACTCTATTTCATAGCTCAAGGTTCACAAAGCAGGTGGGTTCAGCCAATGAAGTATATTTTGGAGCTGGTAATACTTAAAATTAGGAATGGTCAGGGTATGGTGTCAGGAATCAGTTCATGGCCAAAGGGATCACCATAGTCGTGATTTGTCTGTTGCAGTCTCAGATACTGGCCAGAGTTGGGATGAAGTCAGCGGAAGGAAATGAAGTTGGAAACCGGAAGAGAAGACAGTGACCTCCATGCTCCAAATGTTTAAATAATAAGGTCAGTGATGCAATGTATCTTGGCTCTCAATGAAACTGAGTAGGTCAGCATAGAGATCCATGAGGGACAATGCTAGAAGCAAAGAGGGAAAGAGTGAACGAATAACTTCACTGATGGAATTAGTATTGGTATGTAGAGTGAGCATCTGGATGCAGCGTCTTAATGGGACCAATAAAAGCAGCATGGAGTGTAGGGTAAATGAATAGAACAATAATGCAGTTAAACATGGTTTATAGAAATAATAACTGGACAGTGAAACTTACCAGGGACACCAACTATAGCCAGGATAGGAAAATAAAAAATTGGATAATGTAAAGTGCATATTGGATTCACAGTGATAATGGCAATTGAGCATAATATGTAGAAACAGTCCAAATATCCTCAGATAAACCCCTGTCCATTGTTGCAACATTCAAGTTTATTGTTTTCAGATTCTCCTCCACTGCTGGAGCTTTCCAGTCTAATGTTCTCAGATTCTGATCTCTCCTACCCCTCACTCTGGAGCTGCTGATCCCTGTTGGTGCTACAGGTGATGTTCCTGCTCACACTATGGGATAACATGGTGAACAGAGCCCATTTATCATCAAAAGATGGAAACCCTCCATTGGGATAATTAGAATCCATGGAGACTGACATTAATCACAGTCACTGAATAAACAGGTTCAGTTAACTCCTTCCTGACAACATCATTTTTCATATCTTAATAAATGAGAACATTTACTCAATCTGAATGGAATGTGAGGGTTGCATAATTCTTCAATCTTTTTAACCTTACTTCCCTGGGTATGTGGGAGTACTGCCAGAACACTGCAAGGTTGTATATACCCCAACTCGTCCATGAACGGAGACAGGATAGAATAACAGACAAACTGCATAAAATTATGGCTGGGGAAATTTCTATAGACCATATACCAGGATAACAATATTTGTTGCTCACTGACTTTGCATGATGCTGCTCCTATTTTTATGTGCCTTGTTATCAATTGCTTGATAACCTTCAGACATCATTCAGAGCATTGAGGCTGCCACTCAGGAATAGGGGAAGCAATCTGTCCCCATGTGCCTGTCAGAGAGGGGTAGAAGGAGGCCACTCACTCCACTTAACCCATCACCACTTGAGGTAATGGAAAGCTGGAATGTTGGCATATTTTGCAAAGAGAATCATTCAAAACACAGCGAAGGGCTACTGCAATTGTATGAGGTCTTAGTGAGAGGGCATCTGGAGAACTTTGTATGGTTTTTGTTTCTGAAACAATTAGATACAGTTTAATTGCTGTTCACTATCCGTGGGATGCTGTGTCACTAATGTATCAAGTCTGTTACACAGGAACAGGAGGAGGTCATTCAGTCTCTCAAGTCTGTTACACAGGAATAAGAGGAGGGCATTCAGTCTCTCGAGTTCCATTACAGAGAAACAGGAGAGGCCATTCAGACTCTGGACCCTGTTATACAAGAATAGGAGGATGCCATTCAGCCTTTAAACTCAATTCGAGGGGAACAGGAGGAAGCTATTCAGCTTCTTAAGCCTGTTGCATGGGAACAGAAGAGGTCATTCAGCTCCTCAAGTCTGTTACAATGGAATGGAAGGAGACCATTCAGCATCTTAAGTCTGTTACAGAGGAACATGGGGAGGCCATTAAGCCTCTCAATTCTGTCACACAGGAACAGGAGGAGCCCTTTCAGCCTATCAAGTTGGTACACAGGAATAGGAAGAGGCCATTCAGCCTCTTGCATCTGTTACTCAGGAACAGGAGGAGGCCATTTAGCCTCCTCAAAACTGTTTGGAGGAAAAGGATGAAAACCTTCAGCTGCTTGACTCTGTCACATTGGAAAATGAAGAGGCCATTCAGCCCCTCCTGTCCGTTACACAGGAACATGAGGAGGCCATTCAGCTTCTTGAGTGTGTCCCACAGGGATTGGATGGGGCCATTCAATCTCTGGAGTCTATTACACAGAAACAAAATGTGGCCATTCAGCCTCTTGAGTGTGTTCCAAGGAACAGGGTGAGGCCATTCAACCTTGCTAGTTGTCAAACAGGAACAGGAGGGAGCCTTCAGCCTCGCAAGCCTGTTTCAGAAGGCCAGGAGAAGGCTATTCAATTTCTTGAGCCTGTTTCGCAGGACCAGAAAGTGTCCATTTAGCCTCTTGCATGTGTTCGTTAGGAACAGAATGAGGCCATTCAACATTGATTTGTTACACAGGAAAAGGAGCAGAACATTTTGACTCTTGAGCCTGTTACAGGGGAACAGGAGGAGGCCATTCAGACACTCAAGTCTGTCACACAGTGAGTGGATGAGGCCAATTAGCCGCCTAGTCTGTTATAGGGGAACCAGAAGAGGGCATTCAGCCATTGGCATCTCTTACAGAGGAATAGGGCGAGGACATTCAGCCGCTCAAGTCCGTTACAGAGAACAGGAGAGGGTATTCTGCCACTCGAGCCTGTTTCACAGTAACTGGAGGAGGACATTCAGTCTCCAGAGACTATTACAAGCAAACAGGTGGAGACATTCCAGCCTCTCAAGTCTGTTACACAGGGATATGAGGAGACCATTCAGTCTCTCAAATGTGTTCCACAGGAACAGGATGGGCCAAGAAAGGAACAGAAGGAAGCTATTGTAAAGTGGCATGGGGACACCAGCAGAGGGTGGCATCGTATGACTCTAAGCAGAACAGTGGCAGACAGAGGGAGAGCAAGCGAGAGAGAGAGGCTTTATCCCAATTTCAATGGATTTGCTCAAGAAACAACACAGACCTCATTGCATTGAGATGCAGACAGAGATACACACAATCATAGATATGCACATTAATACACACAACACATACACAGAGAAGTACACACACAAATATGGACATTTATATGCAAACACAAACACAGGTTCACACCCACACACAAAACACAGTAATGTCTATAAGACCGAAATGGATCAATTTTCCATTAAAAAGGGGTCAATGGTCAGTTGGAGAAGGTGAGAGAAGGGTTTTGAGAAACATTTCAGCCAGGCGCAGCAGACTCAATGGATTGAATGACCTAATTCTGCTCCAATTTCTTAGGCTCTTACAATCCTATGGTGTCTGGGATTGTCTTCCAGTGAGTTTAGTGAGGCTGAGTTGGGTAAGTATTTGATTAAAGAGAGTTAATGGAAATATTGGCAGGTTTGAGGGGCTGAATGGTCTACATCTGTCCCTAATTGTTCTGTCCTTGTGTCTCACAAGAGTGTTGATTGGCTTGAGAATAAGGGTCTTCCCATTTCAGATTGAGATAAGGATGTGCCTTTCTCTTTAGGGTTGTGTGATCTGTGGTGTTATCATTCCCAAGGAGCAGTGAAGATTGGGTTACTGAAAACATGCAAGGTTGTGTTCAAGATCTTTGATGAACAAGAGAATCAATGTTTTAATGGGAACAGACAGGAAAGGGGTGTTCACTGCAATGACATCAACAATGAGCATTCTGAATCATGCTGTAATCCTGAGGGACCGAATGGCCAATTGCAGCTCCTAACTCATGTGTTGTTCTCTCACTTAATCCCTCAACATTGTTACAGAGGTAGAGGCAGACCCCATTCAGGATCATTACAGTGATCCCTCTAAGGATGTACATAGCAATAGAATGAAGGCATTCAGGCCTTTGAGTACATTACACAGCACAGGATGAGGCCATGCAACCTTTTTATGCTGCTACTTAGGAACAGGAGAGCCCTGGTTAACTGTCAGGAAATATACATGAGATTAAATGCTTATTTTCAGGTTGTAAAGCTGTAACTTGGTGGAGTGCCTCAGGAATCAGTGTGAGGTCATCAATGATTTACAATCTATGTTAATGACTTGGATGAGGGACTGATAGGATTGGAGCTCAGTTCGCTTATACACCAAGTTAGTCATTCAACAAGATGTCAAATGGAGGAATAGAATCTGCAATGGGATATAGACAGGGGAGGTTAGTGTACAAATCTTTGGCAGAAATAGTAGGCATGGGTTATGGAAAGCTTGTGCTGTGACAGAAGGATAAAACAGCAGTAACCTATTTAAATGTAGAGAGATCACAGAACTTGGTGATACAAAAGGACTTGTGTGTTCTGGTATATGAACCACATAAAATTAGTCCGCACATACAGCAAGTGATTGGGAAGGTGTATGGAATGATGATGTTTTATGCAAGGATTATCAGGTATAATTGTCAGGATACCTTACTACATCTGTACAGGGCATTGCTAAAACCACATCTAATGTATGATAGAGATAGTAGGAACTGCAGATGCTGGAGAATCTGAGATAACAAGGTGTAGAGCTGGATGAACACAGCAGGCCAAGCAGCATCAGAAGAGGAGGAAGGCTGACGTTTCGGGGCCTCGAACCTTCTTCAGAAAAAGGGTCTAGGCCTGAAATGTCAGCCTTCCTGCTCCTCTGATGCTGCTTGGCCTGCTGTGTTCTTCCAGCTCTACACCTTGTTATCTCTAATGTATGATAAGCAGTTTTGATTCTCTAAACTGGAAAAAATATATATGCAATTGCTTTAAGAGATAACAAGGTGTACAGCTGGATGAACACAGCAGGCCAAGCAGCATCAGAAGAGCAGGAAAACTGACATTTTGGATCTGAAGAATTTCTGAAGAAGGGTCCAGACACAAAACGTCAGCTTTCCTGCTCCTCTGATGCTGCTTGGCCTGCTGCGTTCATCCAGCTCTACATCTTGTCATCTCAGATTCTCCAGCATCAGCAGTTCCTACTATCTCTCTCTATGCAATTGCTTTAGAAGTTTTTCAAAGACGTTTCAGTTTAGTTGTTTCTGGCATGAAGGCTTGATAGTCATAGACTCAAACAGTATGGAAACAGTCCCTTCCATCCAACTCATGCATGCCAACTAGAAATCTCAATCTGATCTCATTCCATTTGCGAGCAATTGGACCATATCCCTTTAAACCTTTCTCATTCATGTTCCCTTCCAGCTCCCTTTTAAATGCTGTAATTGTACCCACCTCCATCACTTCCTCTGGCAGCTCAATCCAAACATGCACTCCCCTCTGCGTGATAAAACCAAACCCTGAGGTCTCTTTTAAATTTTTCCCCTCTCATCTTAAATCTGTTCCCTCTAGTTTTGGACTCTCACACCCTCCAAAAATGACTTTGGTTATTCACTGTATTCACGTCACTCACAATTTTATGAACCTCTGTGAGGTCGTAACACTTCTGGCCTGAGAATGAGAGATGTTCATGTTAAACCATATCAGATCTTGATGACAGTCTATCAGGTTTGTAGCTGATGAACATTTCCTCTTGGATGGGAGACTGAAACTAAGGATTTTATTTTAAGAAAACAGTGTGTTCATTTTAACACAAACATTATGAAGACCTAACTTTATTGTATGAAAATTACGAGGTCACATATGAACATATCTTTAAATTATAAATTGCTCCTACATGGAGAAGGGAACAGGAATGGAATCATACAGTCTGGACAATGTTCAAGACACCTCACATGGTCCAGTTTGGTGGTCGGTTAACATTATTGTACGATTCAGGTCAGAGAAGGAGAAAGTGTAACCTTCTTGAGAAGCAATGGCCTATTTCTCCCTCTCTCTTTCTTCCTCCTCACAGTGATTTATGAGACTTGAAAACCTATAAATCATCTTCATCATGTGGAGGATTCCTGATGAGGATTCATTGGAATCTCCCCCCGTCTGAAGTAAAGGGAATTCAGCAAAATCAAAATGTTCCAGGAAGAAACCTCAGTGCCAGCAGCTTGTGGGAGCAGAATAACTTCAGCTGCAGAATTCTTTTTGGGACAATCTCATTTTTCCTTTTGCCTTGAGTTTGGCTATTATTTGGACAAAGCTTTTTCAGGCTGATATTCTGCAGAGTTTTTTTTTTCCTGTTTGTCTTCAGACATGTGTATGTGTGTGTCTGTGTGTGTGACTCTGCTTGTGTGTGTGCCGGAGTATGCATGCCGGAGTATGCGTGTGTGTGTCTGAGTGTGTGCATTTCCGTGTGTCTCAGTATTTATAAAAAGATAGGTACTGATGTGCGCATTTTCAATGTCCAAACTGTTTGTCATTTACCTTTTTCCATCACAGCTTGAGTAACTTTGCTTTGGAAACAGATTTGTTATTTTTTGCAAATTTAAGACATCTGCCTGACTTGTCCCTAACGCTGAACCTAATCCAGTCTGAAGATTATGTCAGTGGCCATATCACCAACCTGGTTACATTTAAAATTTGTTGTGGCCGATAGAGAAGTGGGACTAGAATAGGAAACAATGACTCTCCAACCTCCATCAGAATACTGATAAGGAGAATTTCTCAAAGGGCCATTTCGAGGCCCTTCCCCAGAAGTTTGTGGTGCCTGTATGTTTGCATTTATTCAAAGCTGTGTTGGTTAGATATTTGATAGAAAAGTGAGTCAAGCAGAATGAACTGCAGATAGGAAAGTGCAGCTGAGACCACAACTAGATAAGACACTAGATCTTAGTGCCTGCTGGAGCAGGGTCAAAGGGTTTAATGACTCACTCGTGCTCCTCATCCAATGTTGCTAAGTTGTATTTGGCCCTATATCAGATTACCCTCACATTTTATTTCCATCCCAGCTGATCATCAAAAATCCTTTTGTTTGCTTTTTCTTCCTCTCTCTCTCTCTCTCCATCGATTCAACTCACTCCTTCTTCCTGTCAAAAGAAGCATCCGTGTTACTCACATAAATCACACTATTTCCCAGCTGCCTCAGTTCTGATGAACGATAAGTGGACTGGAAATGCTAATGCTGTTTTTCTCTCAACAGAGGCTTCCAAATCTGCTCAGTTTCCCCAGCACTTTGTTTCTTTCTGCTCAAACCTCCAGCATCTTTTTTGGTTTGATTTAGCCTTTAATTTTGTTATTTCACAGGATTTTGGCATCGCTGGCAAAGGCAGAATTTGTTGACCATCACTAATTGCCTTTGACTGTGAGGCCAATCCACAAGGCAGTATAGAGCTAAACACATTGTTGAGGGTCTGAAGTCACTCTTAAACAGGACAAGGTAATAATGTAAGATTTAAAAACTGAAATAACTACGGATGGTGTAAATCAGAAACAAAAACAGAAATTGCTGGAAAAGCTCAGCATGACTTGCAGCAGCTGTGAGGAAAAGTCAGAGTTAACGTTTCGGGTCCGGTAAGCCTTCCTCAGAACTGATGAAAGATTTCATTCCCAAAAGTTATCAGTGAAACAGCCAAGCCTTTGGAAAAAACAATGTTGCTGGTGTTATGGTTGCCATTAGTGAAACTTACGTTTATTCCAATCTTAACATTTGAATTTAAGTTCTGCTATCAGACGTGGTAGTGTTTGAAACAGTGTAATAACCTGTGTCTCTGAATTATCTGTCCAGTGAAATTATCGCTCTGACGTGGTATCCTATCGTGAAATAATTTGAGAGAGGAACAAGTTAGTGTTCGAAATATTTGTAACCCAGGAAGTGTGGTCACAAGAGAGCTGGAACAGTAAAGTCTGCATTTTATCAAGGTTTAGATAATAGTTTATTCAGCAACAGCTCTGACGCATAGTTGGAGACTGAGGATATTAAGGAGCTGGTAGTGGACAGGTTTGGTGATGGAGAGAAGATAGAAATATAAGTCAGTTCAGGGCCAAAAGGCTCCTCAAGGTTGTGAACAGTACCGTTCTCAGATGTTTGTGAGGGAAGGGTTAATGAATGGAGTTTGTAACTGAAAATGAAGACAATAATTTCTCTCCTTGCCAAATGAAGATGACATAAATAACAATGAAGTTCAACAAGCTATATGGAATTAATAAACGGACAAAATTAGAGAGACTTACCAGGAACACCAACAATAGCGAGGACGGGATAGTAACCCGCCTGAATAATCATCAGCACACCTAATATCCTCCACGGTAATTTTACCCGATGCCAGGAAAGATACAAAAGACCCCAGGATAAACTCCTGTCCACTGTTGTAACATTCCAGTCTATCGTTCTCAGGTTCTGATCCATTGTTGTGATATTCCACTCCATTGTTCTCAGATTCTGATCTCTCCTCAACTTTTCTCTGCAGCTGCTGATCCCAGTTAGTGTTAGAGGTGATAAGGTGCTGCTATTATGGAATAATGCATTGAATGAAGCCCCTTTATAAATAAGAGAGGGAAAGCCTCCAGTGACACAACTAGAATCACTGGAGACTGACATCAATCACAGTCACTGAACAAACAGCTCCAGTTAAACCCTTTCAATACAGTACATTCAGTTCATAATAATAACTGGGATGGATTGGATGTTGGTCTTATCTCCCAGTGCTACTTTCTTTAGTGAAGTTCCATGGTGAGGGAGAACGATGGATGTTTTCTTTTTGCAGGCGAGATGATTGTGCTGCGTTGTCCGTTTGCAATGTTGCTTTCTGTATTACTATTGATTATCAGTGAATGATGATGTTGAAATGATCAATATCCAATAGAGCAGATAACAGTGCGCTTGTCCTTGTTTGATACACTGGGAACGGGATGGTTTTGTTCCAAGTGGAGCTTCTTTCGGTCCCTCTGACATGGTGCTTAACCAAACAGCCTCATCACAAATAAGACAAATGTCTCCTCACAGAATTGGCAATCCATACATCAAATTTCTTTTGAATATTGGGAGGACAGTGATTACATTGTTCAAACAATCCGTGTTCTGTCCTTTTGCTCTTTATTGTTTCAACTGATGTTCCAATGTGAATTGAGGTGAGATCAGAGTGGCATTCCTTGTCATCAAAGCAGTACTTGACTGAGTGTAGTATGAAGGTCCCTGAGCAAAACTGTGATCAGTGTGACTTGGAGAAAATTCTGACCTGGTAATGTCCTCAACTGAACAATGGGAAAATAATGCCTGCAAGTTGTCTTCCAAGACACATGCCGTCCTGATTAGGGACCAATTTGCTGTTCTCTCATTATCATTCGCTAAAAATCTCGGAATCCCTTTACAAACAGCTCTGTGTGTAAACTGCACCACTTGAATAGAAGATGTTCAAGAAAATAACTCTCTTTCACTTTCTCCAAAGGTATTGGGGATGACAAATAAACACTGCCCTTACTAGTGCCCTCCAAATCCCATGGATGAATAGGTCTTGTTCAAAATATCAAGACATTTTATGTTTTCACAGTTTTGTCAAAAGTCTCAAATAGGTAAAACCTTGCTGGATGCTTGTGACCCCAACTGTCATTAGAAACACAACATTACATGAAGATTACAGTCCCCATCATTTTCAATCAGTTACTTTCACAGGATTAATTGTGCAATTTCAGTGCCACTGAGATCAACATTTTCATAGTTGTCATATGGTTATTATTTCTAAAGAAGAATAAACTCCTTCTTCCCAGGTACTCATTTTGAAAATGGCTCAGTTTTCCTGCCAATTGTTACTACTCTCCCCTCTCCTGCTGTGCTAATGACCTTGTTGACTGTTTCTATGATTCTGTTCCACATTCCTATGATGGAAAGATATACTTCCAAAGAGACTGTCTAAGCCAGGACTGTGAACGCTCTCAAACTAACAGATCACACTGAAAAGGGAGGAAAACACCAGCAACCCAACTGAACTGAAACTCCTTCCTCATCACTGATTCACAATCCTACGGTACTGCAGCAGTCAATGTCCCTATTCTGAAATATGTGGACACCTTTCAGGTTTAGCTGATGAGTGGCTAACAAGAAAAGTTCTTCTGTATATGATCTGGCAGGAATCATCTCCAACAGTAGAGAATGCAAAAACCTTCCCTTGATATTCAGTGGCATAATTAATCTCCAACGGCAAATGAGTGGTGTGGGAAAGAGTGTTTCCTTTTCATGGGGCACTGGCATCAGTTCTGGGACAGGAGGGATCTATACCACTGGGATGGACTCTACCTGAACAGCGCTGGGTTCAGTGTTCTGGCAAAAAGGGTAAATAGGGTGGTCAATAGGACTTTAAACTAATAAGTAGGGGGGGAAAGGAGGAGTGAGCGTACAGGGAGTATAAAAATTAATGGAAGGCAAAGCGGAAGGTTAGCAGGTGAAGAGGAAGCTTCAACTCCATTGAAAATTAGGAAAAAAGTTAAAGGGAAGGAGAACTCAAGAGCTGTTAGTAATGAAGGTGACAGGACTCAAAAACAAGGTGCAAAAACTGGCATAAGGGCACTTTACCTGAATGCTCGGAGCATACGGAACAAAGTGGATGAGTTGACAGCGCAAATCATGGCAAATGGATATGATTTAGTGGACATTACAAAGACATGGTTGCAGGATGTTAAATATTCAGGGGTATCAAACTGTTCGGAAGAACAGACAGGAAGGTAAGGGAGGTGGTGTCGCTCTGATTTTTAAGGATGATATCAGGGCGGTACTGAGAGATGCTATTTGTTCTACAGAACAAAACGTTGAATCCATTTGGGTGGAAATTAGGAATAGCAGGGAGAAGAAGTCACTGATAGGTGTGGTCTATAGGCCACCAAATGATGATTTCATGGTCGGGCAGGCAATAAACATAGAAATAGATAATGCATGTAAAAATGGTACAGCAATTGTCAATTTAAAATACAGATGGAGCATGAGAAGGTTAAATCCAGTACCAATGTCCCGTGCTGAAACAAAGGAGACTATGATGGGATGAGGGAGGAGTTAGCTAAGGTAGAATGGGAGCAAAAACTTTATGGTGGGTCAATTAAGGAACAGTGGAGGACTTTCAAAATGATTTTTGACAGTGCTCAGCAGATGTATATTCCAGTGATAAGGAAGAACTGTAGGAAAAGAAATAGTCAGCCATGAATGTCTAAGGAAATAAAGGAAAGTATCAGATTGAAAAAAAACACATACAGAAAAGCAAAGAGTAGTGGGAGACTAGTAAACTGGGAAATCTTTAAAGGCTAACAGAAAGCCACAAAAAAAGTTATACAGAAAAGTAAGAGAGATTATGTGAGTAAACTAGCTCAGAATATAAAAACAGGCAGCGAAAGTTTCTATACATATGTAAATCGTAAAAGAGTGGTGAAGGTAAACATCGGTCCTTTAAAGAATGAGAAGGCCAATTTAATAACTGGGAATGAGGAAATAGCCGAGGCATTAAACAGTTATCTTGTGTCGGTCTTCACAGTGGAAGGCACAAATAACATGCTGAAAACTGATGGCAAAAAGATTATAGCAGGTGAGGACCAAGAAACTAACATTATCACTAAGGAGGCAGTGCTGGGCAAGCTAATGGGGCTAAAGGTAGACAAGTCTCCTGGCCCTGATGAGATGCATTCCTGGGTACTAAAAGAGGTGATATCAGAAATAGCAAATGCATTAGTAATTATGTACCAAAATTCACTGGACTCTGGGGTAGTTCCTGCAGATTGGAAAACAGCCAATGTGACACCACTGTTTCAAAAAGGAAGTAGACAAAAAGCTGGTAACTATAGGCCAGTTAGCTTAACTTCGGTAGTGAGGAAAATGCTTGAATATATCATTAAGGAAGAAGTAGCAAGAACTTTGGATATAAATTGTCCCATTGGGAACACCAAGCATGTGTTCATGAAAGGTAGGTCATGTTTCACTAATTTGGTGGAAATCTTTGAGGACATTACCTGCATGGTGGACAATGGGGAACCTATGGATGTAGTGTATCTGGATTTCCAGAAGGCATTTGACAAGGTGCCACACCAAAGGCCGCTACATAAGATAAAGTTGCATGGTATTACAGGTAATGTATTGGCATGGATAGAGGATTGGTTGACTCGTAGAAAACAAACAGGAGGGATAAATGGGTGTTTTGCTGGTTGGCGGTAAGTGGCTAGTGGTGTGCCTCAGGGATCAGTATTGGGACTGCAATTGTTTACAATTTACATAGATGATTTGGAGTTGGGGACTAAGTGTTGGTGTGTCAAAATTTGCAGATGACACTAAGATGTATGGTAGAGCAAAGTGTGCAGAAGACACTGAAAGTCTGCAGAGGGATATAGATAGTCTAAGTGAGTGCGCAAAGGTCTGGCAGATGGAGTACAATGTTGATAAGTGTGAGGTCATCCACTTTGGTAGGAACAACAGCAAAATGGACGATGTTTTAAATGGTAAAAAATTGCAGCACTCTGCTGTGCAGAGGGACTTAGATGTCCTTGCGCATGAATCGCTAAAAGTAGGATTGCAGATGCAGCAGGTAATTAAAAAGGCAAATGGAATTTTGTCTGTCAATGCGAGAGGGATGGAGTTTAAAAACAGGGAGGCTATGCTGTAGCTGTATAGGGTCCTGGTGAGGCCACACCTGGAGTACTGTGTGCAGTTTTGGTCTCCTTACTTGAGAAAGGATATACTAGCACTGGAGGGGGTGCAGAGGAGATTCACTTGGTTGATTCCAGAGTTGAGAGGGTTGGATTATGAGGAGAGACTGAGTAGGCTGGGATTATACTCATTGGAAATCAGAAGAATGAGGGGAGATCTTATAGAAACATATAAGATTATGAGGGGAATAGATAAGGTAGAGGCAGGGGGTTGTTTCCACGATCAGGTGAAACTAGGACTAGGGGGCATAGCTTCAAAATAAAGGGAAGCAGATGTAGGACTGAAGTCAGGAGGAACTTCTTCACCCAAAGGATTATGAATCAGTGAAATTCACTGCCCAGTGAAATGGTTGAAGCTACCACGCTGAATGTTTTTAAGACAAGGCTAGATAAATTTTTGAACAGGAGAGGAATTAAGGGTGATGGTGAGTGGGCGGGTAAGTGGAGCTGAATCTCAAAAAGATCAGCCATGATATTAATAAATGGCAGGGCAGGCTCGAGGGGCCAGATGGCCTACTCCTGCTCCTAGTTCTTATGTTTTTATGTTCTAAACATTCCGTGCATAAATGTTGACCAGAAGGTCAACTGGACCAGCCATGTAAATAAACACAGGAACAAAAACAAAGTTGCTGGAAAAGCTCAGCAGGTCTGGCAGCATCTGTGGAGCAGAAAACAGAGTTAACATTTTGGGTCCGGCGACCCTTCCTCAGAACAGATTCCTCACTGGACCCAAAACGTTAACTCTGTTTTCTCCTCCACAGATGCTGCCAGACCTGCTGAGCTTTTCCAGCAACTTTCTTTTTGTTCCTGATTTACAGCATCCACAGTTCTTTTGGTTTTTATGTAAATAAACACGTCAGGTGCTAGCAATTCTGTGGCAAGTAGCTCACTTCCTAAAGCTTCTCAAAGCCTATCAACTATCTATGTGGCACCAAGCAGGAATGTGATGGGAGATCCTCTGATACCTGGATGAGCACAGTTGCAACAACTTCTTAAATTCCTTCTACCACCCGTAATACTTACTCCCAGCAACACTGCCATGCAAGATGCACTGCAGGGACTCCCTCCTAACAACACTGCGGATGCATCAACATGAACTGGACTCGAAATTCAAGGACAATTACTGCTGGTCCCGCTACACTAAACTTCCAAATTAATTCAACATAAAATCCAATTTTCTCACAATTATTGAACAAGGCAGAAAGTTTTATTGATCGATGAGCTCATTGCTGTCTTCGAAATGGTGTCATCTATTTGCAGAACTCATTTTGTGCATAAATTAAAAGACCAACTGACAGCGCAGCTCACTGATAATACAAGATAATACAGCATTTAAGAAACAGATGGATGAGCACTTAAAATACTATGGTTTAGTAGAGTATGGACCTCAAGGTAAGTGGGATTAATATAATTTGGTGTTTTTTTGGGCTGGTGTAGACACGTTGGGCTGAAGGGCCTGTTTGTGTGCTGAAAATGTAGTCTTACCACTTCCATGGCTTGTGAGCATCATGTGGTGGGGAATACAATCTCCAAGGTCACACAGTATCCTTACTTGGACGTATATCATTGCTGCTCCACTGACATTAGTTCAGAATCCTGTGCCTCTCTCTCACCAGCATATCTCTTAGTGTCCCCGCCTGAGGACCACTGGGACTCACTGCCATATTCTGAATGAAATTAATCACTGGCAATAAATAGTGGCCATGCTAATGAAACTCATCTTGCAAGAACAAATTAAAGGAATCTGCACTATTAAAGACACTCATTCGACTTGATCTGATTTCTAAAGAAGTTTTAATGAGATTTTCCCCTTTGTTCTGTCTGTATCTTTCCATAAAACCATGAAACTTTCTGAGTATTTTCCCAGTGCTGTTTAAAAATCACATTTGGAAGTCATGCCCATCATGCTGAAAGGAATAGCCTTCGTGGTCATGAGAATGCTCTTATTATCTTTCTCTACAAAAGACATTGCAGAAACTAGGATCAGGAGTAAGTATTGGACAACTCGAACCGACTCCGCCAGGTGATAAGATCATGGATGATCTGATTGCAGCCTCAAATGCAAATTCTTGCCTACTCTTATAACGTTACTCTGTCATTATTAGTCAGGAATGTGTCTGCCTCTGCCTTAAGAATATTTAATGACTTGTCCTCCATGGCTCTCTGGGAAGAAAATTCCACAAACTCACGACTCTTTGTGGAGGTTAAAAGAAAACACAATTTTCTTAATTGGGATATTCTTCAGTTTTACAGTCCATCCACTAGTAGAAATCTCTTGCACAAATTGAAATTCGTTTCAGCATTCAAATTGAAAAGACTGCTCGGTATATTATGGGTTTAAAAAAGTTCAAGTATCATTCGCCTCAAGCCATAGACATAGGATCCCTACAGTGTGGAAAAAGAGCTTCACCCCAACAAGTCCATGCTGACCCTCAGAGCATCCCACCCAGACCCATCCCCCTACACCTCACCTAATTTAGACATCCCTGAACACAATGGGGAAATTTACCATGGCCAATCCACCTAATCTGCACATTTTTGGACTGTGGGAGGAAACCCACACAGAAGTAAGGAGAATGTGCAAATTCCACACAGACAGTTGCCTGAGGGTGATATCAAACCGAGGTCCCTGGCACTGTGAGGCAGCAGTGCTAACCACTGAGCCACCATGCCACCTGAGAGGCAGGGTCAATCTGAGCAAGAATTCCTCTGAAGATAAACTCTCCTCACAGGAATCAGTTGAGTGAATCTTCTCTTGACTGCTTTCAATGTCTTTATGCCCACAACTGCCTCGATGTTGTCTCACTATTACCACATAAAACTGTGGAATAATTTCTCCAATCCTGAATGTATTTTGTTTCAGAAAGTTTCAACATTTATATTGCCTCCCAAAAACTCGACGTACATGCAAAGATTTTTTTCTGGGATACCCAATTCCTGTGTGCCTCAGTTTTGCAATTTTTCCATTGAAATAATACTCTGCTCTTCCATTCAACACACCAATGTGTTTGAACGCACACATATTTTCCCTTCCATGCTCCATACACCAATATTTGTCCATTAACTTGACGCAACTACACCTCTGTACAGGTTCATCTCCTCTTCATACCTCCCCTTTCTAACCCTTTCAATGTTTATGTTCTTTCACAACACAGCCAGAATATTTTGCCAAAAATAGATTGTGGTCACATTCTACTGGAATTGACAATTTAATATTATGTCCAAATTATCAATTGGTACAATGCCAAAAAGTATTTCACAGTCCCATGACCCAGTTCTCAGCCTGCAGTTTCAGAAAATAATCTTTAAATCACAAGAGAATGGTGATGTCTCTTTCGCTCCCACCTAAATGATCCTTCGCCCTTTTATTATGAAATGGGCATGTTAATTAAGTACTGTCTGATTGTAACGTTTTGATTTGTTTACTCTAGGCAGTTAAACATTAGGAATTAGGAACAGGAATAGGCCATCTGGTCTGCAGCTCTGGCAATCAGCAAGACCTGACTGAGGTCTTATCTTCACATCACTGTCTTGCTCCCCACACACTGAGCAAGCCTGCATCTCCCTCAAATGAACCTCTCAACTCCCGTCACCCCAACCATCAACAATCATTAAAAACCAAAGAACTGGAAGAAGTCTGCTCAGTCAATACGACCGAGGAGAGGAACACAGGAGAGCTGGTGTCAGTGAATGATGCAAGAGCATCCAAAACAGGGTGCTGTTGTGATGAACTTCATTGCTATTTCTGTAATCTTTATTTGGCAAAGAAAGAAGTTATTGTCTTCAGTTTTAGTTACAAACTCCATTCATTAACATCTCATAAACATCTGAGAACATTACTGTGAATGATGGTAGAGGTAATCGGTCTCTCCTTTTGTCTCATTGATGAGTACTTCCGTTCTTTCATGTCCAAGTGAGGTCTTTAGGAATTGAGCACATAAGGAGTAAGAGGACCCAGCAAGATAGAACAGACACTGAGCATGAAATTTTAAAAAATGTCAACTCAGAAGTTCAAGGTCTACACACTACCTGGTAGCCCAGAGACAGGAACCAGAGAAGGAGATTCAGGGATCAGAAACAGTGTTTAAAAGGCGACATCATAGGAAAAGCCAAATGTTCATTCATTGGTAAGTAATGTCTAACTTGAAGACCTGTTCTAAGTTGCTTTCAGATCGTCAGTAGATTTCAGAAGTATTTCACTGATTAAAACCTAAAGGCCAGCAGGAAATGTAAATGTGCAAGGTTAAAGGTAATTAAATAATTTGGAGATGCAGTGCCAGGTGATATGTCATCCCAACATATTGTGGGAGATGGTGGACCCAATTGTGGTTTATACTGGCCACATTTGTTACATGCGTTGATTGTTTGAGGAACTTGGACTCAGAGCTGATGAACTGAGTCTCGGCTTTGAACACTGCAAGACTTCAGGGAGGGGGGAAGAGTTTCCTGGATGTTGTGTTTCAGGAGGGAGTTACACACAGCAGGTTAAATCCTTCAAATTTAGCCAGTGGTCAGTGTCAGGGCTCGGAGGCATGATGTGTTTTTTGCCTGGTTCCAAAGTAAGGGAAATCTTGAATCAACTTGAAAGGATGTTGGAGTCGGGGGGGGGGGATTCAGCTGTTGTAACCCATGTGGGGATCAACAACATCGACAAGAGTTGGGAAGAGATTCTGTTTGGGGACTGTTAGGAATTACCTCTAGGGATTAATCTCTGGATTATTAGGTGAGCCATGTGCAAATTGGCAAAGAAATTAGAAAAGCAAAGAAGTAAACAAGATGTTAAAAGAGTGATGCAGGAAAGAGTTGTTCCATGTCGTGGGTCACATTTCTCCACATTTATAAATGAAATTGTTAAGAGTTTGAAAGGTGTTGTCTAACAGCATGGATTTTGTTGCTAATTAACAGCAGATGCAACTCCCATTGTGAATTCACTCATGTTTCTGCAGATGATGGGAGTGAATCCTTTCCCACACTCTGGACAGATGAATGCCTCTTCCCAGTGTGTACTGACTGGCGTTTCTCTAGGCCAGATAAGTTTCTGAATCATTTCCCACACTTGGAGCAGTTGAGTGGTCTCTCTCCCCAGTGTGAATCTGCTCACATTTCTGCAGCTGTGATGACTGAACGAATTCCTTTCCACAATGAGAGCAGCTAAATGGACTCTCCCCGATGTGAACTCACCCGTGTGCACACAGGCCGGACTGCTGAGTAGATACCTTTCCGCAGTCTGATCAACTGGGTGGGTACTCCCAAGTGCGAACTTGCTGGTGTCTCAACAGGGCGAAACCTTCACTGAATTTCTTCCCACTCTCATATCAGGTGAAAGGCTGCTCTCCAATGCAGCAAGCTGATACTTCCGTAGGGCAATCAAGTCAGGGAATTCATTCCCACATTCAGAGCAGGTGAATGGCTTCTCCCTGGTGTGACCATGTTGATAAAATTCCAACATTGACAGGGAATAGAATCGCATCCCACAGTTCTCACATTTCCAGTTTTTCCATGTTGTGGTGGTGTTTTTCTTTGAAAATTCAACAATCAGCAGAAGACTCATGCATGCAGAACATGGGTATGGTGTCTCCCTGTTGTAAATGATGCAAAAGCTTTTTCAGGCTGTGTCATTGGTTAAAGAATTTTCCACAGTCACTTCACTGAAAGCTCTTACTTGAGAGTGGGAGGGTGTGTCTCAGTGCTTTTCGATGTTTAAAGTCTTTGATGCGGACAGAGCAAATGGACATTTCTCCATCAATAGTTATTCAAGTCCCAGTTAATTTAGTCACTATCACACATGATTTTGACATTTCTGCCTGCAAATCTTCACCTTCTAGTGTCCTGTAAGAAGGTATAAGTACAGATTAGAAATTTAGAACAGACAATTCTAGTTTCTCTGGAATAGCTTATTTCCCTCTCTTCCCCAAAGCTACAAAAGAACTTATGCTCTGGTTTTATGTTTTCTCCTGCACAGGCCTCTGAGGTTCATGCAGGGCAGCAATGTTTGAACCTAGAAGTCAAAACTGGGAATGGCATTGGCTTGCTGACCAGTTTTACAAACATCCCACCAAGTGGGTAGCAGTAACATGGAAAAGGATCTGGATCTCCTTGTACACCAATCACTAAAAGCAATTTTGCAGGAGCAGAAAGCAGTAAGAAACATAAATGGTGTGTTGACCTTCATTTCAAGGGGCTTCGAGTATAGGAATAAGGACGTCTTGTTCCAGTTGTATAGTTGTATAGGCCTTTGTGGGACATCATCTCAAACATTGTGCAGTACTGTGTGCAGTTTTGGTCTCTTCACCGAATAAATGACAAACTTGAGGGAGTGCAGCAAAGGATGACCAGACTGATCTCTGGGATGACAGGCTTATTGTGTGAGCAGAGTTTGTGTTGACTGGGCCTGTATTCCATGAAGTTTTGGAAAATGAGTGGAGATCTCAGTGAAATATATAAAACTCTGACAAAAAGAGACAGATTGGAAGCACGGATGATTATGCCCCTGGCTGGAACCTCTAAAGCAAGGGGCTATGGTATTAGGTACAGGCAGGCCACTCTGCATTGAGATGAGAATAAACGTCTGCACTCAGAGACTTGTACACCTGGGGAATTCTCTACCACATAAGGTTCTGGAAGCCAAGGCACTTAGAATAAATATGGATTCCAAAAACTAAGGGAATGGGGAGTGATCAGGTGTATGGTGTGGAGATAGAGGATCAACCACAATTATTTGAGGGGGAAAACTCAATTGACCGAAGGGCCTACTGCAGGTCCTACTTTATATTTTTCAAATGGTCAACCACATTAAGGGAAATGTACATTGTATGGGAAAAGTGCATTGAAGAGACAGCTAGCCAAGTAGTAGAAAGGGTGGAGGCTCAGTGGTTTGAATGGCTTACTCCTTTCCCGATGTCTCTGTGTAAACTGTTTGAAAGCTCTGTAAATATTGTCGCAAGTTCTCAAATGTTGGGAATGAGTTCTCTGCAGGATCCACAGGACTGTGTTTACCATTCCCATTTCAGATAGCAAGGCTGGAGGCGGTATTCTGTCCGGTTTTATCCTTTAACACTGCTGAGCATTTTGATACAATTGAATGTCTTTCTTGGCCATTTCAGAGACAAATGAAGAGTTCATCACAAGTCTGTGTGTCTGGAGTCACCTTTAGGCCAGACCAGGAAAACACAGTTGATTTGCTTTCTGAAAGTACATAGGTGAAGCAAATTGGTTTTTACAATTGGCATTGGCTTCAAGGTCACTATTACTGACACTAGATTTTAGATCTCTTTATTTTATTAATTGTTTTTCACTTCCATCAGTGCTGGAGCATTAGCCCGGTCTGGTTTAGTAATCCAGCGGCATTTCCACAAGAGCACTGTTTGGGGGAGGCAATGGCCTAGTGGTATTATTGCTGGACTATTAATCCAGAGACCCAGATAGTGTTCTGGGGACCCAGGTTTGAATCCTGCCATGGCAGATGGTGGAATCTGAATTCAAAATATCTGAAATTAAGAATCTAACAATGACTATGGACCCCTTGTCGATTGTCAGAAAAACCCATCTGGTTCACTAATGTCCTTGATGGAAGGAAACTGCTATCCTTACCTGGTCTGGCCTACATGTGACTCCAGACCACAGAAATGTGGTTGACTCTAAATTGCCCTCTGGGCAATTAGGGACGGGGTAATAAATGCTGCCTAGTCAGCGACACTCACATCCCGTGAACGAATAAAGAAAAATATCTCATATTTTCAATAAGAGTCACGGGGCGGGTTCAAGTGACCTTTATGGTGATTTACTCACCATTTACAACACAGTCAAAAAGGCATATAAAGAGCCTGAGAATGTATAAGCTTAGAGTACTCCCATCTCCTATTACGCTTTGTCAGCAGAGCTGGGTTGTAATTGGCTCTCTGGTATAATTTAAGCTCACCTCAGCAAAACGACAAAGAGATGAACAGGCTTGTGGTCTAACCCCGAAATAATATGAATTTTTGACCATTTTACACCTAATATTAGAATTCTTTAACTAACAAGTTGTACCTTAATGTGTTCGTGCAATCCATATTCCAATGTCTTCTATTCTCTGTATTCATTCCTCCCTGTAATGATAAAGGATGTTGGTTTTACTGCATGAAACTGGCTTGAATCTTTCCCTTAACGCTTTTCTGCAATTATTACGGATTAAACAACTAATTAATGTGAGATGTTCTTATACATGTCTTATGCATCAGCTGCAGCCTTGAGCTGTTATTACTATCAAATGTTAGATGTTATATTGTATGTTTTTATGCACATTCATCAAAGTGAGATGTTACTGTCAGCCTTGTTCTGCTGCATTTGCTATGGACAGCTGCCCCTCTCTCTGGGGGGCAGGGGTGAGAGAGAGAGGGGCGGGGGACAGACGCAGAGAGAAAGAGAGGGGGCGGGGGACAGAGAGAGGTGTGGAAAGACAGAGATAGAGACAGAGTGGCGGACAGACATGGGGTGGGGTTTGGTTGGACAGACAGAGAGAGGAGGTACAGAGAGAGAGAGGGACAGAGAGAGAAAAGTGGCCAGGGAGGGGACAGGGAGAGTGAGAGAATGAAACAAAGACAGACAAGAGTTGAGAGTATGAATGAAACAGACAGACACAAGAGGGAAAAGGAGAGAGCAGGTTACAAAGAGAGAGAGTTAACAATAGAGAGACAAGAGGAAAGACTTTTGAGAGAAAGAGAGAGAATTACAAAGACTACAAAGATAGAATTACAAAGAATTACGCTGACTAGGCAGCATTTATTGCCCATCCCTAATTGCCCAGAGTGAGAGAGAGAGACAGAGACAGATTAAAGGTGAGAAGTCGGTCAGAGATAAACAGGAGTTCAGGAAAGACACAGAGTGAAGCAGTTGATCCTCACCTTTGCTGTGGCTCTCAGCTCGGTCTCTCTCCCGATTGTTTCTTCCTCTCTCCCATGAGGGATAGGGGACAGACCTTGCTCCTGGGTTTACTTCAGCCTGGTGCTGCTTCACAAAAGTTAAGGTAAAAAGATCAAAACTGGCATTCAGATTCCAATAATACGGCCTCTTTCTTTCTCTCTCTCTCTCACACACACACACACACACACACACACACATATGCACAAACTGGCCACAGGCCTGAAATCAACACTGAGACAAAGTTGCAGTTTCAAACCAGCTGCAAAACACTTTTATTCAGACAAGGGAACAGAGTCTTCTGCAGTAACACAGATTTATCCCACAGGGGAAACACAATATTTTCACACAGACGAAGACAAGGTGTAAAGTCAGTGAGTTTACTTTTAATAAAATTCTGAGAATGAATACCAATCCATTTCACAGATGGATATCAAGGGATTACATGGATCTGTTGTACGAGTGAACGTTTGTTCATTTCCTTTATTCATTCTTGGGATGAGGGTGTTGCTGACTAGGCAGCATTTATTGCCCAGCCCTAATTGCCCAGAGGGCAGTTTAGAATCAACCACATTGCTGTGGGCGTGGAATCACATGTAGGCCAGACCAGGTAAGGATGGCAGTTTCCCTCCTGAAAGGACATTAGTGAACCAAATGGGTTTTTCTGACAATCAAAAATGGATTCATGATTATCATTAGATTGTTAATTCCAGATATTTATTGAATTTAAATTCCACCATCTGCCATTGTGGGATTCAAAACCAGGTCCCCAGAACCTTGTCTGGTTTCTGAATTAACAGTCCAGCGATAATACCACTAGGCCACCTCACACTGTTCCCCTGACAAAGGGCTACTGATTCTACAGCCGCTTTGTTTCCCCTAGCAATAGCCTGCTATACCACCATCACACCATTACCCTGACAAAGGCTACTGATCCTACACCCACTTTGTTCCCCTACCAACGGCCTGCTGCGCCATCCCAATTCTGTTCCCTTAATAACAGACTTTGCCTTTTCCAAAATCTCATCCCTCACAATATTCTGTGGCCTCACATCAAACTGATCCCCTAGCCACAGAAGGTGAGAGAAGATTAGATGAAGAGTGGCATGGAGAGTGAGGAAACTGGGAGAAAGGGAGATTGAGAGGAAGAGATAGTGAAAAAGAAAGAAAATAGAAACATAGAAGATACGAGCAGGAGGAGGCCATTCAGCACTTCAATCCCGCTCCACCATTCTTCATGATCATGACTAATCATCCAACTGATTAGCCTAATTATGCTTTCTCTCCATAACTTTTGATTCCCATTCGCCCCCAACTGCTATATCTAGTCGCCTGTTGAATACATTCAATATTCTGGCATCAACTACTTCCTGTGGTAATGAATCCCACAGACTCACCACTCTTTGGGTGAAGAAATGTCTCCTCATCTCCGTCCTAAATCATCTATCCCGAATCCTCATACTATGAACCATGGTTCTGGACACATTCAACATCAGGAACATTCTCCCTGCATCTACCTTGTCCAGTCCTGTTCGTATTTTATAAGTCTCTATGAGAATGCCCTCATTCATCTGAACTCCAGCGAAAAGAATTTCAACCTAGTCAATCTCTCCTCATACATCAGATTTGCCATCCCAGAATCATCCTGGAAAACCTTCGCTACACTCCCTTGAGAGTAAGGGCATCCTTCCTCAGTAAAGGAGACCAAAACCGCACACAATATTCCAAGTGTGACCCTGTACAACTGTACAAATAGGACGAGGACGAGAGAGAGAAAGGGGTAGCAAGAGTGGGAGGGAGATATGGAGGGAGAAGGAATAAAGGAGAAAAATGAATTAAGCCGAGGCCAGGTCGTATTAAGTGACCCAGGAGTGAAAGCAAGGACAGAATGACTTAAACCAAACTCATGAGTTAGGCACCAGTCCCCTCCCCTTCCACAAGAACCAGGACTTAGGGCCCAGTCTGTTCATCTCCAGCTCAGCTTGTTCAACACAAAGACAAACAGCAATACAGTTCACTCCGCTGCTTGGCACTTTTGAATGAACATTTTTATTATTTACAAATTGAAGTTATAGATACAGTCTGTGGAATGGTGTCTTTTCTCACTGGCCACTGAGTTGACAGAAACATTGAAATGTGTCCTTTTAACCTCCTGTGGGATGTGTTTTGACAAACCAGCACTACCCTCAGTCTGTTACCATAGTGACAGGGCGCTTCATTGCTGAAACATTGAATTGAAATGGGAGAACCTTGGGTGGATTGATTAATGCGTGAATTTGATTGATTGATGCATTTGGCTAAAGGGATAATTCAGCACATTTTTCAGCTGCTGTCTGAACTTAGTCTGGGTCACAGCATAAATCGCAGTGTTTGTGCAGCAACTGAGGACCTGCAGCATGAAACCCAATTCCTGTATACAGGAATCTAAAGACACAGAGTAATAACCCAAATACTGCATTCGGTTCCATAAAGAATACACCATTAACATTGACCATAACAGGATAAAATTGGCTGAGATCACAAACAGTAAAATGATGGATTTTTTTCGATTTTGCATTTCTGTGTCATACTGAATGTTCCCATTGGTGTGAGCCCGGAGTCTCCTGCGGGCTCTGCTGGTCACTAAAATGTGTTTGACAGTGAAAACATTGAGCAGCAGAATCAGGAGAAATGGGAGAACCGGAGTTAGAATGTAGTGGAGGAATTCAATTGTGCCCCAGATACGAGAGAAATAAACATCGATTGTCACAGAACAAAACCAGGGTGTGTTTGTCAACAAATACTGAGCTGTGAGCGTAAAGTACCAGAATATGTTCTTCAAACAGCTCAACACAGTCACTGTTCCCAGAACTACAGCTGCCGTTTCCTCACTGCAATATTTACTTTTCAGCTTCTGGCAGCAAATGGCCACAAATCGATCAAAGGTGAAAGTGACGGTGAACCAGACAGAACAGTCAGTGGCTGCATAAAGCAGGACGGCGTGGACATTACACATGGGGATGGACTTCAGGAAATAAAACTGTTCATAATAAACAATTGGAATGTGTCTCAATATCAAGTCGAGGAAAATGACCAATAGATCTGCCACTACCATGGCCCCCAGGTAACAACTGACACATGGAGACAATCCACAATCTTTATAAAGCAGGACGTTGATTGTCACAATGTTAACTGTGAGGAAGGAAAACAAATAAATTATACATCAGCTTGGAGGCAAAGTTTCCAGTTTGATTGAGGACCTAGTGAGATTTTCAAATGTGTCATTGTATTCAGAAATTTGTTGAAATAATTGGAGCTGAAATAACAAATGGCAAGTCTTGAATTACTTACAAAAATAAGTTGTAAAACACAAGAAACCCTCCCTTCCCAAACACACAGCCACACATCCATAAGAACAGATGATTTCTAGAACATTCCCACACACTAGATCACCTGAGAACAGACACTGGTCACTCCTTTATTGTTCCTAACACAGAGGGTGAGAGCGTTGCTGACTTCGAAACAGTGTTTCCTTGTCCCTGGAACAGGATCTCTTCCCTTGGAATCTTATCTTTTATTCAATTAACTGATGTCTGGCCATTTAAAAATAATGTCAATCTAGAATGTTCCAGGGAATGTCTGTTATAGAAAGTTGTGGAGAGAATGTTGGTTCGAGAATATGATAGTAGCATAAAGATCCACATCATAAAGGCAGTTGTGTCCATCAAGTTTGATGAGATTCACTCGGCTTCGCAGTGATAATCTCTCCCCAAACCCCTCTCAACTCGCACTTAGCATAACAAAACAATAAGATGAAGCCAATACATTGATTATTTAATGTAAGATCCCCATTTACGATGATATAGATGCCGTCCCTTATTGTGAGATCTCCCCCAGCTCCTTTTCACTTTTGTGTGAAACTCTCAGCTGTAAAATGTTCTGGATCATCAGTTCCCAACATCAGTCACACTGTCATTATGTCATATCCATTTACCTCAATGTATGCAGTGTATTCCTCAATCTTTACTAAGAATATAGCACACACTCAGATACAGAGTCTTTCATTCAGCATTGTAAGCCATTATTCCCTGCTCTAGTGTCACCTTTATTTTGTATTGTGACTGGTCAAGAAACTGTTCGACATCATCATAACCTCAGAATCAGACCTGACGGGTAATATACCACGAAACACCATCACCACCCCTCGGTGATAAACCAGTTCTCCTTGATTTTGAAAACAAATTAGTGACAAGGGCACAGAACATACTCTGTGTGTAGCACTTCAATGTCCATCACCAAGAGTGTTTCCACAGGGTTACCACTGATTGAGCAGGGTGAGGCCACAAATACACAACAGCCAGATTGTGGGAAGTGATGAGTGAACCAACAAGAAGGAAACATTCTCACCAAACTGCTTGTCACAGATGTATCTGTGCCTAAAAGTATCTGTAGGAGCACCCAGCGCACAGTCCTGTTGGAGGTAAAGTCTAATCCTCATATAGAAGATACTGTCTACTGGGTTAAATTAGTCTCTGTCAGTTTAACAGAAATTAACAATCGCAGTGACACAGTGACCAGAGATGGGCCCTCAACTACTTGCAAGCTATATTAATGGTTTAGATAAATGGAACAAATGTATTCTAACTAAAATTGTCAATTATACGATGATAAGCAGGAAACAAACTTATCAACAGCACATAGAGAATCTGTAAATGGATATACAATGGAATGCAATTTGGAGGATGGAATATAAGTGGTTAACGGTGAACCTGTAAATTTTTCAGGAAGAATATATCGTTTAAATGGAGATAGATTACAGGACGAAGTGATAAAGCGTGTACTGGAGAGTTCATTCTGACCTGTTCAGACATCAGAAGATTTGCTCCATCTCCCTGACGGTCTGCTTCTTGATGTTCTCAGTGGCACCAATGCTCTCAGGACACATGGGATATTTTGATGTGTTTGTTTGGTGGTGGAAAGTGGTGACGGGGAGAGTGATTTGAACCGTATATCTAGGGGGCGGTCTTAATCCGAGATGCCGCCCTTTCTTTCTATATAGAGACCTAAAGACGATGGGAATGGTTGACTGCCTTTAGAATGAAGAGGCTGTGACTGCTGCCGGGACAGTGGGTATTCACCAGCATCATGTCCTGTGCATGGTCACACTGCAACATTAATGGAGTGAGAGTTTGTAGGGTCCAATCACAAGAATAAGAACATAAAATAAAGACATTGCCAGATCAGCTGAAATGGTTAGTTATATCAAAATCTCATTCTCACAGAACTAGTCCAGAAACCCTTTTTTTTGTACACAGGATGTGGGCATCACTGGCTGGGCCAGCATTCATTGCCCATCCCTAATTGCACAGATGGTAGTTAAGAGTCAATCACATTGCTGTGGAGGTGAAGTCACATGTAGGCCAGACCAGGTAATGATGGCAGTTTCCTTCCCTAAATGACACTAGTGAACTAGATGGATTTTTCCTCACAATTGACAATGGATTCATGGTCATCATTCGACATTTAATTCCAGACTTTTATTGAATACAATTTTGCACAATCTGCCATGGCAGGATTTGAAATCAGGCCCCCAGAGCATTGCCTGGGTCGTTTGGTAAGCAGCCTAGTGATAATACCACTAAGCAATTACCATAAACCCAGATATCTGTTCAGCATGGAGCACTGTGCAGACCAGGCTAGTTTACTGCTGAATACAACACGGCAATCTGTCCAGAGTCGGACTCTGTGCAGGCCTCACAGGTGCATTGTTCTATAAAGCTGGACTAGGTGTCTGTCAATCAGGGAGAGCGCTGCAGACCACAATTACATTTATGTATAAACTCGGAATAGATAATCTGTCCAGCATGAGGAGCTGTGCAGTGAACATCAGTGAATTGATCTGTGAACCTGCAGCAGATATCCTCCCAGCATGTCAAACTGTGCAGACCAGTTTATTGCCATGTAACACTGCTTTAGATCACTGCCCAGCATGGGGAAACTTGCAGCCCATGTTGGAAGTGACAGGATGTGCATCTCCCATCCATTTACAGCTCCATATCTCCATTGTGCCATGACAAAGGGTGCTGTGGTTGTGAAAGTCACTGCCAGAGAAAGATGTCGGGGGAATCAGTTTAATCACCAACAGATGGGAGGGCTTGGGATATAGACAGAGAGGGGGAATTTGAGAGACAATGCCATTGAAGGATATGTTCACAGGTTTCAGAAAGCTAAGATGAAGACATTTGGATACCATCCTGCAACATGGGCTAGTATTTCCAGGAATGATAGCTGAATGGGATATTGGCGTGAGTTCAGATGATGGAGAGTTTTGAATGAGGATTTTTCTGCAGTTTTGTAACTGGGAGTGGGGTCCGCACAATTCGCTGGGCTGAATCTAACAGCAATTTGTCTCAGTGTCATTTTCATTGAGTGTGACAGAGGGATTGTCTGCACGATGCTGAGTTAGTATTCCAGAGCTATCTTATCAAATCACCTCATTAACTACCTGTACCATCCAATGGCAATCCCCTCATTCAATGCCAGCCCAATTCTCCCACCCATCATAGCTGGAAGTAGTCACTATCACCCAATACCCCTGGATATTCCGTGCTCCCTGACGCTGGTGCCATCTTTAAAAGACCAATGGGCGCACAGTTGACCTTTGTCAATTTGGAGCTGCCTGACATAGTTTACCTTGAGCGTTGCAGAAAGGGTGCAATTACACCACAATTTGTCCACAGGGGCACGCAGGTCCTGGTGGATGGGCTAGCACAGATGAGGACCAGTCTCTACCCAGAGGTGGTCACACCACCAGCATGGTCTGAGCTCACCACCCAGCTCAGTGTAGTATCTGTGGTCTGAAGAAATGTCCAGCAATACAGGATAAGCATCAATAACCTTCCTTGCTCTACCAGGATAAGTGTCACCGTATTCACTCTGCTCCCTCACACACATTTGTTATAGTACCTACCTCCAAATGAGGCTCATGCTCCACTACTCTTACTACTGCCTGCAGCTCCATCCCTCTCTCTGTCTTGCCAACGCAATACTCTCACACTGTTGTAGAATGTTCTGGATGATGTTGTTTATAGAATGTTGTAGACAATGTTCCAAACAATTCCACCAGTATATAAAACGTAACGGGAAGTTGTATTTTTTCCAACTCATGTGGAATTAAAATCCACCATGAGACAATTCATAGAACCTCTACACTGTGGAAGCAGGCCATTCGGCCCAACAAATCAGCATTGCCCTCCAAACAGCAGCTCACCCAGACTTGTAACCCCATACCTCCCAAGGCTAATCCACCTAACCTGCACATTTTTGGACTGTGGGAGGAAACCGGAGCACACAGAGGAAACACACGCAGAGATGGGGAGAATGTGCAGACTCCTTACAGACAGTTGCCCAAGGGTAATTGAACCTGGCTTCCTGGCTCTGTAAGGTAGCAGTGCTAATCACGACACCACCATGCTGCTCCAGACGCAGCATTTGACACCAGGTCAGTCAGCTCTAGGCTGTCTTTGGTGAGATAAATTGATAAGGATAGACTCATGCAGATATTAACAGGCCTGCAGGCAACAAGCATTTACTGAAGCAGCCAGTACAGTGGGATTTGAACGCCTGCATGTCGAACACAACAGTTTAGCAGTCCATTGCCTTAAACTCTGGGCCAACTCATCTCTCTCTTCAGAGCTCAGTTTAGAATTAACCATATTGCTGTGGGTCTGGAGTCACTTGTAGGTGAGGATGGGTGATTTCCCTCCTTGAAGGTCAGTAGTGAACGAGATATATTTTTCAAACAGTTGCTAATATCTTCATTATCATAGTCAACTCTTAATTTCACTTTTTTTTATTATTGAATACAAACAGCACCATCTACCGTGGAGGGATTCAAACTCAAATCCATTGAGCATTAACTGAATTTCATAATTAACAGTCGGTTGATAATACTTCTGGGCCATCGCCTCCCCCTCATTGCCATGCAGCCCTTCAAACCTGCTCCATCATTCAATGAAATCATGGCTGATGTGACTGCGCCCTGAGTTTCATGTTACAGGAACTTCTGGTTTTTCAACCCCATGAGATCCTGTCATTGACCAGACGACACTCGGGCACGTTTTCCAGCAGTTTTCTTCAAGTATGTGTTTGGGAGCCAATGAGGATGGCCTCTCCAAACAATATATTACATCAGCTTTGTACATATATGTATTCGTAAGCATACCTTAGACAGACCAATCAAAATATGCACTTATTTTATGGTTATCAATATCCTATCACAATGGTAATTCCAGTTATTTAGTTTGTCTCACCTTATTGTATTTAGCCAAAGACTGCATCTAAACACTTGTCTCATTATAAAATTGGAATTTATAGTCGAGAATTTTTTTGTTTTCTTCTCAGCCATTATTTTGAACATTATCTGACATGGAGCTTCTACACTGTACTCAAAACTTCTATTGTCCTTTGCCTTTGACTATGTCTGTCTAAAGCAGTTGCATAGTCTCCCACTCAGTTGGCTGGATGGCTGGTTTGTGATGCAGAGGGAGGCTGGCGGCACTGGATCAATTCCCACACTGACAGAGGTTATCGTGAAGGGCCCGCTTTCTCAACCTCGCACCCTTGCCTGAGCTGTGGTGACCCTCAGGGTAAACCACTACAAGTGATCTCTCTCTAATGAGAGTGCAGACCCTTGGTCCTCTGGGACTATTGTGACTTTATTCTGTCACTGTTAGTATTTTTAAGTTGTCTCTACATTATCATTTGTTTTTCCATTGTATACATGGGTGTTTTGGGCATCTACAGTTTTGTTTTGCACCACTGTCAGCATTTTTCACCACACTGCGCATTCCTGCCCACTCCTCAATAATCCTTGACTCAGATCCATGAATAATAACAATCTGTCTGTGCCTCAAAAATATTCAATGTCTCTACTGCCAACGCTGTCTGGGGAAGAGGGTTCCGAGACTTACAATACAATGAGAAAAGACAATAAATCTCCTCATCTCTGTAGTAGACCGCAGATGATTTTTCTTTTAAGAAAAGCCATAAACTGTGCCCGCTAGCTGTACTTTTAATCAACTATTTTAGGAGAGACCTGTTGCTGACTGAGAACACATCCAGAAGACTGTGTGTGAAAGTTTTTTTTTGTCTCCTAATGTGAGAAAGGATATAGTTACATTGGAAGCCGTTCAGAGATGTTTCACTTCACTTATTCCTGGGATGAAGGACTTATATTATGAGGGTTTAACAGGTTATCCTTGGAATGAGAGGTGATCCACTGAATCATACACGATCATGCAGACAGTGGATCAGGTGGATACCCGATGGATGCTTGCACTGTCCAAACTTGTTACGTTAGGCTTTGCAGCATTGTTGAGGAAGCTTATTTCAGGAATAAACCAGTTATTTGTGGCTGACTAAAGAAATCTGCCTGACCCAGTCTGACACCTGTATCACTGGCCATATCACCAACCTGGTGACATTTAAAATTTATTGTGACCAATGGAGAAGTGGGACTAGAAAAGGAAACAGTGACTCCTCCAACCTCATTCAGAACAGGGATGAGGAGAAATTCTCAAAGTGGGAATTCATTCAAGTGGGAATTTACTTTCCCAGCAGTTTGTGGTGGCTGGATCTTTAAGTTAATTCAAGGATCACTTTGTTTGATTTTTCTATAGACAAGTAAATCAAGGATAATGTACAATTGACAGAAAAAGTGCAACTCGTACCACAATGAGATGCGCCACGGTCTTATTTACTGGTGGAGTAGTGTCAAAGGGTCAAGTGGTCCACACATTCTCATCAGTTCAAAGTTCTGATGTTTCATTCAGCCCTTTGAACCTGCTGCACAGGAGCACATTGAGGCCAATTTAATGGTCAGGTGTAGGTTGGGAAACTGTACTTGGAAAATCCAGGTTGGCTCAGGAGAAGCAATCCCCCACCGCCCACCCCGCATTCTGACTTTCCAGGTTCCCTCTCTCTGCAATTTCTGCTCCAGATGATGGTCATGCTAGAACATGGCTCATATACTCCAGGGCTACACTCCACTTTCCTGCCAACTCCTTGTATCCTTCTACTTGCCAATATGTCAAAAGTCCATCCACCTCAACTGTAAATACTTTCATTAATCCAGTCTCCACAACTCTCTGGGTTAGGGGATTCCAGACATTCACTACCTTCTGAGTGAAGAAATTTTTTTGCATCTCAGTTTTAAATCAATGTCCATTGCTCTTTATCTATGTCCTCGAGTTCGAGACTCCTCCAGGAGTGGAAACGCTTTCTTAATATCTACCTTGTCAAGCCCCCTCTGTATCTTGTATGTTTCTGTAAATCACCCCTTATTCATTTCAACTACAATGAATAATTGCCTAACCATCTTAAACGTTCTTGATAAGTTAACATTTCCATCCCAGGAGTCAGCCGAATCAACCAACCTGGTTACTTGCTGCACCAACATGCTAATTTGATGTTTCATACACAGGAGCACCCCAATCCCTTTGTACTGCACTTTTGACTTTTGAGTCCTCTCTGTATGAATAATCATCTGGCTTTTGGTTCTCAGTGCCAAAGTGCATGATCTCATACTATTCTTTTACAATCAACTCCTTCTGCTAATTATTTGCCTACTCACTGGCCTTAACCATATCCCTTTCAGATTCTTTCCAGCCTTATTACAACATGTATACTCGGACAAACTTTGCACTCAATCCCCGCCTTCAAGCCATCAGTATAGATTGTAAATAACTGATACCAGAGGACTGATATTTGTGGTACTCCAGTTGATACTTGTTTTTAACTTGATAAAGACCTATTATTCCTGGCTCTCTGTCTTCTTTGTTTTAGCCAATGCTCATTCCATGCTCATACGTGATCTGTCATACTATGAGCTTCCGTCTTGTGTCAGAACCGTTATTTTGTGGTACGTTATGGAAAACCTCTGGAAAGCCAAATACACTGTCTACCAGTTCCCCTTTCTTGATCAAGTCCTTCTTTTTGACCAGAATCAATCATTGCTGAATATTATGAAATATCTGCTTAAATGTCTGTCCCTGTACATCCACTAAACTTCCCCTCGATTTACTTTCACATCCAGCTGTAGACAAGGTATAAGACAAAAATCTGCAATTCCACGCCGGGTTTTTCTCCATCATTAGGGGGCACTTCCACATGTGGCTCTACGCATGATCAGCTGAGAATGACTCTTTTCTCCCATTTTGTCACTCTGTGTCATTTCTGCTCGATGATGCCACATTCTAGTGGAAAGCCTCCAATAAGACCTCATTTTCCGTCAAATGAGAAATCTCCCCAACTCTGGTGGACAGGCCCTTTAGCTGTGACTGACCCATCTCCCATGCTTCTGTCCTCACCACTTCCCCTCCTTTCCAGAAGAATGATAGAGATCCCCTTGTCCTCACTTCCCACTGCACTAGAATCCACATTCACAGAATGACCCTCCACCACTTCCACCATCTCAAGCAGGACAGCACCAACAAACACATCTTATCCTCCCATCCACTGTCAGATTTCACAGGGACCACTCGTTCTGTGACACCCTCTATCACGCTGAACACTTCCCTACTCTCCCGTGGCACCTTCCCATGCAATTACAGAAGCTGGAACACTTGCCCATTCACCTCTCCCCTCCTGACTGTCCAAGGCCCAAACACACACTTCAGGTGAAGCAGCATTTCATTTGTACTGTTCAATCCAGTCTACTATCATTGCTTCTCCCAGTGCAGTCTCCTTTACATTGTTGAGAACAAACTGAGGCTGCTTTGAGGAACACTTCCACTCTGTCTGTAGGAATAACCCTGACCTTCTCATTGCTTCCTGTTTCAATAAACTATCTTGCTCTCATACTGACATTTTGGTCCTGGGCTGCTGCAATGTTCCAAAGAAGCTGTCATGAAGAACGGTAATACCCGAAACGTTGATTGCTCCTTTCCTTCCGATGCTGCTTGGTCTGCTGTGTTTGTCCACCTACCTTTTTATCTACCTTGGATTCCAGACTCTGCAATTTTTTTTTGTCTCTAAGCACACCCCAAGCTCGAGCGACACCTCATTTTGCACTTTGGTACTTTACAGCCTGTAGGACTTAATATTCAGTTCCATAACTTCACAGCCTGACCCCATTATGACCATTCTCCATTTTTCATACATTCTCCCTGTCTCCCTATGACCCTGTCTTGTTTGTGTCTTGTTTATCCTGTACTCAATAGAGAGAACTTATTTCCCCAACTCACACCTTAACTCATACCATTTTACATTGGTTTTTCTTACACCACAATTAAAAGCCTGCTTGTCTTTCGTACTGGGCCTCCACAGATTCTGTTTCCTGTCACCCCTGCTCCAGCTCTGTCAAGGGATTAAAAATCCCATTTTCCAATCCTTTTCAATTCTGAAGAAAGGTCACGCTGGAGTTGAAATGTTAACTCTGTTTCTCTGTCTTTGCAGATGCAGTCAGACCTGCCGAGTTTCTCCAGAAATGAACAGGCACAGAACACATTTTCGGTTAAAGAAGGAACTGTGGATTCTGGAAATCTGAAACAAAACCAAAAATTGCTGGAGGGTTGAAGAAGGGTCAGTGGACCCGAAAGATTAACTCTGCCAGACCTGCATAGTTTCTTCAGCAATTTCTGTTTCTGAACAGTTTCAAAGACTAGTATCAAAGCTGCCCAAACTCCTTATCCAACATGCAGTGCCATACACAAGGAAGTGAACGATAATGCAAGGTGCAAAAATTCATATGTTCTAAAAATACATAAGGCTAGCATCACTAATACTACACAGCTCTTAATCATGGTTAGGGAGAGAAACAAAGGGTAACACATTCACTTTAAACACAGAAAATGGCAATACTGGAAGGGAAAAGATTCAGATGAGTGTGTTAAAGGGTTTTGAGGAACGTGACAAATTGGAGGCATAACAGCATTGAAGAGACCCTCAGAAGAATGAGAACGTTAAAACGGAAGTGTTACCACATCAGAAACCACAGAATCTCATCGAGTACGGGGTGATGGGTGAATGGATCTCGGTGTGAACTGGGGGACAGGCAGCAGAATTGCATTGCAAATATTGCCGCTCCAACTGGGCATCCATGTGGTACTATAGACGACAGCAGCAACGGAAGCAGAATTGTAAACAACCACAATCTGTAACTTTTTTGTCCAGAATAATCCCTCAGTCTTCCATTACCATCAAAATGACCTATGGTTCAGTGACGGTTGTGGGTGAACACAGCAGGATCAGAAGCAAAACTGATGACAACCCATTAAGCTACCACACTTGACTGCTTGCATTCCAAACAGCAGAACAAACATCTGATAGAGAAGGCAAAATGATCCCAAGATCAACAGGCCAACAGTCCTCTCACATCCAGTCATAAATGCCAATGGATGATTAAACACTCATTGGAGGAGGGGGCTCCACAAATATCCCCACCCTAAATAATGGAACAGACCTGCACGTCAGTGCAAAAGACAAGGATATAGTATCTGCACCATCCTCAGCCAGAATATTAAATACATAAAATAGGAATTGCAGTAGTCCATTCAGTCCACCAATTTCTTCCCCCTCTCATTATAATGATGGCTGATCCTCTATCTCCACATGATACTCCTGCTCTTGCCCTGTCCCTTTAGTGTCTAGAAATCCTTATTTATATTCGGTGCCTTAGCTTTCAAAGCCTTATGTGGGAGAGAATTTCGAGGTTCACCAGTCTATAAGTGAAGGCATTTATTTTCTCTCAATGCAGGGTCACCAGCCTGTACCTAATACTGTGGCCCCTTCTTTTAAACATCCCAGCCAGGGGAATTATCATCCCTTGTTTCCAGTCTGCTTCACTCTGTCAGTGTTTTATATGTTTCACAGCGATCTTCACTCACTTTCCTAAACCTCATGTAATACAGGCCCGGTCGACCAAAGCTCTGCTCATACGACAAGCCTGTCATCCCAGAGATGAGTCTGGTCATCCTTCGCTGCACTCCCTCAATTCCGTCTTGTCTTTTATTAGGTAAGGAGACCAAAACTGCGCACAATACTGCGCATTGTTCAAGATGAGGCCGCACCAAGGGCCTGTACAGCTGTAGTAACACAATCTTACTCCTGTACTTGAAATGCCCCTTGAAATGAAGGTTAATACACCTTTATCTTCCTAACTGCTTTCAGTGTTTGGTGTACTAGGTGATCCAGATCCTTTTCAATGATACTGTTACCCACTTGTGGGTCTTTGTACACAGATTGGTGTGCCAATGCCATTCCCATTATTGAATTCTAGCTTCAGAAGTCGCTGCCCTGCAAGGACCTTGGAGGTCTGTTCAGAAGAAAACAAAAAAAAGCGACCATAAGTTCCTTTATAGACAAACATTTTTCAACCAATCCCTTTTGAAATGGTAGGCTGCTGTTCTATTCTTGCAACCAAAGTGCACAACATCATATTGATCCACATTGCTCTTCAACTTCTACATATTTGCCCATTGCCTCCAGTTGCCTCAATCACCTTGGAGCATTTTTACATCCTCCTCACCACTTACAATCCGACATCGCTCAGTGTCGTCAGCAGACTTGGAAATATTGCATTTGATTCCCTCAACCAAATGTTTGACATGCATTGTGAATAGCTGGGTCCAAGCACCGATTCCTGCGATACCCCACCAATCTTCCACTCCAAAAGAAGTTCATTTTATTCCACTCATTGTTTCATGTCAACTCTCCCATTCTAAATCAATGTCCATACATAAGCCCCAATCCCATAAGATTTTGCACACTCGGCTTGCGGCTTTATCAAAAACCTTTCTGAAAATCCAAATGCATGGCATCCATTGCTTCTCCATAACATATCTACCAGTCGATTTCTCAAATATGATTATCACTTCATAAACCTATGTTAACTTTGTCTGTGCCCATCACTTTCAGTCCCAATAATTTTTCCAATACCGTTCATTTACTAATTTCATTCTATTCCCTTTTTCTCACTAGACTTAGGTTTCCTCACCTTACCGAGAATTTTTTTTTGTTTTGTTTTGTTTTGC
The DNA here is from genome assembly GCA_024137785.1 of Ginglymostoma cirratum. NCBI lineage: Eukaryota > Metazoa > Chordata > Chondrichthyes > Orectolobiformes > Ginglymostomatidae > Ginglymostoma > Ginglymostoma cirratum. The sequence continues at coordinate 1,703,001 of JAHRHZ010000127.1, forward strand.
TTTGCTTTCTTCTATGAGGACAGAATTGAAGTAGTTGCTTCATAGTTCTGTCATGTCCCTGTTCTCCATTCTCCATTCTCTGGTTTCAGACTGGAAGGAAGGTGCACTTGTTTTCTTTTACCATTCCCATTGGCATATTTTTAGAAGCTAGTACGGTTCACACATCGAACATAGAACATAGAACATTACAGCGCAGTACAGGCCCTTCGGCCCTCGATATTGCGCCGACCTGTGAAACCAATCTGAAGCCCATCTAATCTACACTATTCCATTATCATCCATATGTTTATCCAACGACCATTTAAATGCCCTTAAAGTTGGCGAGTCTACAACTGCTGCAGGCAAGGCATTCCATGCCTTGACTACTCTCTGAGTAAAGAATCTACCTCTGACATCTGTCCTATATCTATCACCCCTCAATTTAAAGCTATGTCCCCTTGTGCTAGCCGTCACCATCTGACGAAAAAGGCTCTCACTGTCCACCCTATCTGATCCTCTGATTATCTTGTATGTCTCTATTAAGTCACCTCTTAACCTTCTTCTCTCTAACGAAAACAGCCTCCAGTCCCTCAGCCTTTCCTCATAAGACCTTCCCTCCATACCAGGCAACATCCTGGTAAATCTCCTTTGCACCCTTTCCAATGCTTCCACATCCTTCCTATAATGCGGTGACCAGAACTGCACGCAATACTCCAAGTGTGGCAGAGTTTTGTACAGCTGCAACATGACCTCACGGCTCCGAAACTCAATCCCTCTACCAATAAAACCTAACAAACCGTACGCCTTCTTAACAACCCTATCAACCTGGGTGGCAACTTTCAGGGATCTATCCACATGGACACCGAGATCTCTCTGCCCGTCCGCACTACCAAGAATCTTACAATTAGCCCAGTACTCTGTATTCCTGTTACTCCTTCCAAAGTGAATCACCTCACACTTTTCCGCATTAAACTCCATTTGCCACCTCTCAGCCCAGCTCTGCAGCTTATCTATGTCCCTCTGTAACCTGCAACATCCTTCCGCACTATCCACAACTCCACACACATATAACCCGTGTTAATATACTCTTTAGAAACCTATCAATTCTTGTCTTAGCCTGCTCAGTGATTGACCTTCCACAATCACAGAAGCATTGACTCTGTATAGTCAGAAATACATACCGATCTACATTTGTCTCACTTCCCTACACAAGGCCCATAGCTGAGAATGTTATGACACTTTGAGTGCTCCTTGAAAAATTTAACAAAGTTACCCATAACAACTACCTCTGAGGAAGTACATTCCAGACCCCAATACGGTCTGTGTGAAAAACAATCTTCAGATCCTCTCTAAACATCAAACCCTTTACTTTAAAAGTGCGTTCCCTTGTTCTTGGTCCTTTGACTAAAAGGAATAGCTGCTGTACGTTCACTCTGTCGATGCCCTCGTAATCTTATACCTCGGAAATATGTTCCTCCTGAGCCTTTTCTGCTCCAAAGCAAACAAGCCAAGCTTATCCAGCCTCTTTTCATAGCTCATATGCTTCATCCCAGGGAACATCCTGCTGAACGTCCTCTACCCTGCCTCCAGTGCAATCACATTCTTCCTGCAACGTAGCACCCAGAACTGCACACAGTATTCCATCTGTGGCCTAACCAAAGCTCTTATACTCTATGCCTCAATGAATAAGGGCTATGCCTACAATCCCCTTTGCCTTCTTAACTAGACTATTAACCTGTCCAGTTACATTCAGGGATCTGTGGAGAAGCACCCTCTGAGCTTTCCAGTGTGCTGCCATTTATTAAGTACTCCCCTGTCTGTTTCCTTCTTCCAAAGTACATCACCTCATATTTAGCAAGGTTAAATTCCATCTGCCAATGATCTGCCGATCTGACCATTCCATCCCTCTTCCTGTAACGTGAGACCTTCCTCCTCACTGATAACCACCTGGCCAATCTTTGTGTCAAACACAAACTTACTTGCTTACCTCTCCACGCTCACATCTACATCATTTATGAACACCACAAAGAATAAGGGACACTGTACTAATTCCTGTGGTACACCACCAGTCACTGGTCTCCAGTCACACAAACCACTATCCTCTGTCTTCTGACGCTAAGACAATTTTGGATATAATTTGCCAACTTACCCTTGAGACAATGAGATCTTATTTTATTTATCAGTCTCCCATGTGGGACTTTGTCAACGACCTTGCTGAAAAACTATATAAATTATTTCCTTGAAAAAAACAATAAAATTCATTAGATATGATTTCCCTCTGATAAAGTGATCCTGACTATCCCTGATCAAACTTTGCCTCTAAATGGAAATCAATTTTCTCCTTTTCTATTTTCCCCAATAGTTTCCCTAAAACTGGTCTAATACTCAATGGTCTCTAGCTTCCTCGTCTATCTCCATCACACTTTCTGTAAACTGAACCCTTATTGACTGTTTTCGAGCCCTCTGGCACCTCCCCTGGGTCAGGGCCTTTCGTCCCTTATCTCCATCAGTAGCTTGAGATACAACTCATCTGGATCTGGTAATTTGACTAATTTTATACCAGCCAAAATCATCAATCCCTGCTCGCATCTTTTATCAATCTGCTCAAGAGATTCACAGTCCCTATTCCCGAATTCTGTATTTGCATCCTCCTTTTCCTCAATAAAAAGAGATGCAATGCACTCATCTAACAACCTATCAATATTCTCCAGCTTTGTGCACAGATTGTTCCTTTGATTTTTAATTGGACCTAATTGTGCTCTGATTATTCTGTTCCGCTTGACGTACTTATGGAACATCTTCGGATTCTTGCGAATCTTGTCTGCTTGCACTTCTCTATGCCCATGTGTGAATTTTCTAAGTTTTACTGTGATCACCTCTCAGCCTTTGAGAATCTAGTGTACACAGACTGAGTTTCCTCATCAGGTAATCTTGCCATCTGAGAGATTAATCTGGAGAATGTCCAGATTCCACTTCGTCAATGGTCAGTGTATTCTTTCTTAGGTTGAGACACCAAAACTGTATGCAGTAATCCAGTTATAGTCTCACCAACATCCAATGCAACTGGAGCAGGACATCTTTACTTCTATATTCTGATTATCTCTAAATGGCTGTAAACCTAGCTTTTACCTTTCCATTTGCGTTTGTTCCTCCCAGTAACTTTCGCTTTAATTTTATTTACCACGTCACTGTGGGGGTTCTTAAAATAACCCTCCTGATTATCCACCGATGCCGCATCCATTGGCACCGATGCCACATCCCATTGGCATATTTTTAGAAGCTAGTACAGTTCACATGTATAACCCGTGTTAATATACAATTTAGAAACCTATCAATTCTTGTCTTAGCCTGCTAAGTGATTGACCTTCCACAATCACTTAAGCATAGACTCTGTATGGTCAGAAATACGTACCGATCTACATTTGTCCCACTTCCCTCCACAAGACCCATAGCTGAGAATGTTATGACACTTTGAGTGCTCTTTGAAAAATTTAACAAAATTACGCATAACAACTACCTTCTGAGGAAGTGCATTCCAGACCCCAACACTCTCTGTGTGAAAAACAATCTTCAGATTCTCTCTAAACATCAAACTCTTCACTTTAAAAGTGTGTTCCCTTGTTCTTGGCCCTTTGACTAAAAGGAACAGCTGCTGTCTATTCACCCTGTCAATGACCTCATAACCTTATATGCCACATCCAGTCATTCGCCATTGTTTATGCCAACAAGAAACACCTTTAAATAATGACAAAAAAGTTTGTCAATTATAATTTTCCTTTCATATATGCTTTATCATTTCCCCCAACTTTGTTATTACTTTCTAAATATCCAATATCACCTCCCTTAATCTGCATTTCAACAGATTCCTCGTGTGGATGACAAGTTAAATGCTCCACAGTTTGCCACTTCCCTTCCTAAATCATTGATTTACATTTATAAATCATTTTTGAATTATTTGCTCGAGTTTTTTTTAAAGATGCGACAAGCAAGGTGGAAAATGAGGATCCTGGAAATGTAGGACTTACAGAAGGCATTGAATATGGTGCTACACAAAAGATTAATCTGCAACATCCGATTAGGAGTACTCTGTTAGCTTGAATAGAGGATTGGTGGACCAACAAAATGCAGTCCGATGGGATAGATGGGTTATTTTCTGACTGGCAACATTTGGGATGCCATAGAGTTCGGTCCTCAGGCCCAACTATTTGCAATCCAGATTATTACTTGGATGAGAGGAGAGAAAATACCATAGCCAAATTTTCAGAATACAATATCATAGGTGGAAAAGTAGGTGCAATGAAGACATAAAAATTTTACAAATGGATATGGATAGATTGGGTGAATGAGGCAACATTTTGCAGATGAAATTTAATGTGGGAAAGGATGAGGTTATCCATTTTGGTCAGAGGAATAGAAAGGCAACTTTATATCTAAATGGAGGGAAACTTCAGGATGCTTAAGTGCAGAGGGGTTTGGGTTTCCACATACATATCACAGAAAACTTGAATGCAGGTAGAATCGGTAATTGGAAAGGCAAGTGCAATTTCGGCGTTAATTTCGTAAAGAATAGAGTATAAAAATAGTGAAATGCTGCTGCAACTATGCAAGCCATTAGCAATACCATAACTGGAGTGCTGTGTACAGTTTTGGTGCCCTGACTTGAGAAGGATGGTAACTGCATGGGACGTAATTCAGGAGAGATCTTCTAGATTGATTCCAGAAATGAGGAGTTTATCTTATGGAGAGATTGAGCAGTTCAGCCCTATTCTTTCCGGACTTTAGAAGAATGAGAGCAGATTTCATTGAGGTATATAAGATACGAAACATGATTGACAATGTAGATGTGGAGTGGTTTTTCCTCTAGAAATCTAGACCAATAGATTATAGTTTTAGGATAAGGCAGAGCAGATTCAAAACAGAGGTGAGGAGAACTTACTCTGATCAAAGCATTGTGAACCTGTGAAATTCATTACCCCAGAGTTGAGTGGCTGTACGGATTTTGAGTAAATGAAGGGTCATGGAGAGCGGGCAGGAAAGTGGAACTGAGCCCAAGATAACATCAGCCATGATTGCATTAAATAGTGGAGCAGGCGGGAGATGCTGATTTGCTTACAGATGCTCTTCCTGTAAAATCGAGCCCGTTGAATGTGCTACAGAGGAATGGAGGAGGACAATTTTTGAAATATGAAACAGACACTCAGGATAAATCAGTTTTGATCAGCTTGACAGAACGTAACCAGTGGAGTCACACAGTGACCAGTGCTGGATCCTCAACTATTCACAATTATATCAATGAAATTCCATAGTAGGACAAAGGTACCATAACTAAGTTTGACATTTACACAAAGATAATCAGGAAATTAAATTATCAGGAGAAGGTGGCAAGTCTGCAAATGGATATTAATAGGTAAAGTCAATGGATCATAGTTTGGCAGTTGGACTTTAATGTGACTGAGTGTGAACCTGTCAACTCTTTTCAAGGAGAACCAGTTCAGGCATTGGAAGTGTTGCTCCATCTCCCTGATTGTCTGCTCCCTGATGTTCCCTGTGGCTCCATTGCTCTCATACTCACGGGTTATTTTGATGTGGTTGGTTGGTTGGTGGTGGGGAGTGGTGAGAGGGAGGGTGTGTCAAGTGGGGGGCCTTTTTCCGAGAGGCCATACTTTCTTTCTACGTGGAGACACAAGGTTTGGGAAAGGCTGACTGTTTCTGAATGAAGGGGCTGTGACAGCTGCCAGGAGAGTGGGCATTCACCAGCAGGATGTGCTGTGTGTAATCACACTGCAATATTAATGGAGTGAGAATTCCTTCAGTTCTTCCACCTTTCCCCATTAACATGGGTTCCCACAGAGTCATGGGTACAGCCAAGAATCCTGCTCTATTGGGAAAACAAGTGTACACCTGGATGATGCCTGCTGAAGGAGAAAACATTCAATTCACCTCATCCACCATATCTGTCCATCAATGAATTTTGACGTTGATGACAACATACTGGAAAATGATGGATATGTTGCCCATTCCTGGCTGGAAATTTCCAGACCAGCTGAACAGCCACTGCCAACACAATCCACACTCTGGTGTGAACCTACAAGTCTTGTTAAAGAAGTTAACATCGCTCTCATACTCTGCTCCTCCGTTAAGTGCAGCCTGAGAAGCTATTCTTTGAAAAACTGGGGGAGATAAAGCAGGTCCCTTTCCCCACATACACTTACTTTGTGTTTTCAGAGCTTACGCTCTCTGCAGCTCCATTTGTTGTTCATGTTGTAGACCCAGATGCTGTAACTACAGTCCCCATGCTCTGTCCAGAGTTGGGTCACCAAATCCTCAGGTCTCCCTGAATGTCTGAGGCAACGCACAGCACAACCTCCAGCAAAACATCCCCAACACCTCCAATAATGTTTCAATAAAAGGAGTCAGTCAGAAGCCCTTGTATACAAGTCAGGCATCCAGTGGACAGGCACAGATCAAGTTTCAATATCATGTGTTAAAGCTACTGAAACCCCCTGTCCAACATCGAGCTCTGCTTGTGACATACTAGGGGATGAACATTGGCCTGACACACACCATGTCAGTGGTTCTGATATTAACTACGCCATGTTGAAACACCAGGGAGCTAAAAATCAAGGACAGAGAAAGATACAGAGCAACAGAAAGATTCACATTAAAGATAGAAACAGACAAGCAATTAACGGAGAACATGTTGCGGAGATATGGAGAAGCATACAGTGGAGTGGGACTGACTAGAGAACTGAGACCTCGTATGGTCCAATCACAAGAATGAGAACATTGAATAAAGGCATTGCAAGATCAGTTGAAGCTGTTTGTTATATTAAGTTCTGATCCTGCCTCACAGAACCAACCCAGATACCACAAACTGGGAAAAGGTAACAGCCCAGCATGGGTAGATGTGCACACTATGCATATGTATTGTTTAATTCACTGGACTATCTGCCCAGGATGGGGGGGCATAGCAAATATTTGTAGTATATTGGTACTATAATCGCACTGGATAACTGTGGGTGACAGGAAATGGGGTCCAATAAATTGATGTTTCCTTGCACCATTGCGAGGCAAGGGCATTGTGTGTATGGTGTGTATGCACACGAGATTGAGGGGAGAGGGGAAGGAGATGGTGGTAGATGCGAAAATCATTGTTTGAGAGAGAACACGTAAGGAGGAAACCAGTTTAACTATGAACAACCAACAACCAGAGGAGGTCAACATAGAGGTCCATGATGGACAATGCCAGAAACAAAGAGGGAGAGAGTGAACGAATAACTTCACTGATTAGTATTGGTATGTAGAGTGAGCATCTGGACACAGCGTCTCAGTGGGACCAATAAAAGCAGCATGGAGTGTAGAGTAAATGAATAGAACAGTAATGCAGTTAAGCACGGTTTATAAAAATAATAACTGGACAGTGAAACTTACCAGGGACACCAACTATAGCCAGGATAGGAAAATAAAAACATTGAATAATGTAAAGTGCATGTTGGATTCACAGTGATAATGGCAATTGAGCATATATGTAGAAAGAGTTCAAATACCCTCAGATAAACCCCTGTCCATTGTTGCAACATTCAAGTTTATTGTTTTCAGATTCTCCACCATTGCTGGAGCTTTCCAGTCTAATATTCTCAGATTCTGATCTCTCCTCCCCCTCACTCTGGAGCTGTTGATCCCTGTTGGTGCTACAGGTGATGTTCCTGCTCACACTATGGGATAACATGGTGAACACAGCCCATTTATCACCAAAAGATGGAAACCCTCCATTGGGATAATTAGAATCCATGGAGGCTGACATTAATCACAGCCACCGAATAAACAGGTTCAGTTAACCCTTCCTGACAATATTTTCCGTATCATAATAAATGAGAACATTTACTCAATCTGAATGGAATGTGAGGGTTGCAGAATTCTTTCAATCTTTTTAACCTTACTTCCCTTGGTATGTGGGAGTACTGCCAGAACACTGCAAGGTTGTATATGCCCAACTCATCCATGAACGGAGACAGGATAGAATAACAGACAAACTGCATAAAATTACTGCTGGGGAAATTTCTATAGGCCATACACCAGGGTAACAATATTTGTTGCTCACTGACAACATCATGTTGCTCACATGATGCTGCTCCTATTTTTATGTGCCCTGTTATCAATTGCTTGATAACCTTCAGACATCATTCAGAGCATTGAGGCTGCCACTCAGAAATGGGGGATGCAATCTTTCCCCATGTGCCTGTCAGAGAGGGTTAGAAGGAGGCCATTAACTCCACTTAACCCATCACCACTTGAGGTAATGGAAAGCGGGAATGTTGGCACATTTTGCAAAGAGAATCATTCAAAATACAGCGAAGGGCTACAGCAATTGTATGAGGTCTTAGTGAGAGGGCATCTGGAGAACTTTGTATGGTTTGTGTTTCTGAAACAATTAAATACAGTTTAATGGCTGTTCACCATCCATAGGATGCTGTGTCACTAATGTATCAAGTCTGCTACACAGGAATAAGAGGAGGCCATTCAGACTCTAGACCCTGTTATACAAGAATAGGAGGATGCCATTCAGCCTCTAAACTCAATTCGAGGGGAACAGGAGGAAGCTATTCAGCTTCTTAAGCCTGTTACATGGGAACAGAAGAGGTCATTCAGTTCCTCAAGTCTGTCACGCAGGAACAGGAGGAGCCCTTTCAGCCTATCAAGTTGTTACACAGGAATAGGAAGAGGCCATTCAGCTTCTTGCATCTATTACACAGGAACAGGAGAAGGCCATTCAGCCTCTCGTGCCTGTTACACAGGAACAGCAGGAGTCCATTCAGCTTCTTGAGTGCATTCCACAGGGATAGGATGAGGCCATTCAATCTCTGGAGTCGATTACACAGGAACAAAATGAGGCCATTCAGCCTCGCGAGTTGTTACACAGGGACAGGAGGAGGGCGTTCAGCCTCTCAAGACTGACAGACAGGAACAGAAGGAGGCCTTTCACCTATCGAGATTGTTACACAGGAACAGGAAGAGGACATTCAGCCGCTCAACTCTGTTACAGTTGAAAAGGAGGAGGCCATTCAGCTTTTCCAGTCTGTCACACAGGAACAAGAGAAGCCATTCAGCTTCTGGATTCTGTTACTCAGGAACATGAAGAAGCCATTCAGCCTCTTGAGTGTGTTCCAAGGAACAGGGTGAGGCCATTCAACCTCACTAGTTGTTAAACAGGAACAGGAGGGCGCCATTCAGCCTCGCAAGCCTGTTTGAGAGGGCCAGGAGGAGGCCATTCAATTTCTTAAGCCTGTTTCACAGGACCAGGAAGCGTCCATTTAGCCTCTTGGATGTGTTCCATAGGAACAGAATATAGAACATAGAACAATACAGCGCAGAACAGGCCCTTCGGCCCTCGATGTTGCGCCGACCTGTGAACTAATCTAAGCCCATCCCCCAACACAATCCCATCATCATCCATATGCTTATCCAAGGACTGTTTAAATGCCCCTAATGTGGCTGAGTTAACTACATTGGCAGGCAGGGCATTCCACGCCCTTACCACTCTCTGAGTAAAGAACCTGCCTCTGACATCTGTCTTAAATCTACCACCCCTCAATTTTCAGCTATGCCCGCTCGTACTAGCCGACATCATCATCCTAGGAAAAAGACTCTCACTGTCCACCCTATCTAATCCTCTGATCATTTTGTCGGTCTATATTAAATCCCCTCTTAGCCTTCTTCTCTCCAATGAGAACAGACCCAAGTCCCTCAGCCTTTCCTCATAAGACCTTCACTCCAGACCAGGCAACATCCTGGTAAATCTCCTCTGCACCTTTTCCAATGCTTCCACATCCTTCCTGTAATAGGGCGACCAGAACTGGACGCAATATTCCAAGTGAGGCCACACTAGCGTTTTGTACAGTTGCAGCATGACATCGTGGCTCCGGAACTCAATCCCTCTACCAATGAAACCTAACACACCGTATGCCTTCTTAACAGCACTATCAACCTGGGTGGCAACTTTCAGGGATCTATGTACCTGGACACCAAGATCCCTCTGCACATCCACACTACCAACAATCTTTCCATTGACCCAGTATTCTGCCTTCCTATTATTCCTCCCAAAGTGCATCACCTCACATTTATCTGCATTGAACTCCATTTGCCACCTTTCAGCCCAATTCTGCAGTTTATCCAAGTCTCCCTGCAACCTGCAACATTCTGCCACACTGTCCACCACTCCACCGACTTTAGTGTCATCTGCTTACTAACCTATCCACCTATGTCTGCGTCCAAGTCATTTACAAAAATGACAAACAGCAGTGGTCCCAAAACAGATCCTTGTGGCACACCACTAGTAACCGGACTCCAGGCTGAATATTTTCCATCAACCACCACTCTTTGGCTTCTTTCAGAAAGCCAGTTTCTCATCCAAACTGCTAAATCTCCCTCAATCTCATGCCTCCGCATTTTCTCCAATAAGCCTACCATGTGGAACCTTATCAAAGGCTTTACTGAAGTCCATGTACACCACGTCAACTGCCCTACCCTCATCCACATGCTTGGTCACCTTCTCGAAAAACTCAATGAGGTTTGTGAGACATGACCTGCCCTTGACGAATCCATGTTGACTATCTCCAATCAAATTGTTGCTTGCTACATTATTATAAATCCTATCTCTTATAATCCTTTCCAAAACTTTTCCTACAACAGATGTAAGGCTCACTGGTCTATAATTACCTGGGTCTTCTCTACTGCCCTTCTTGAACAAGGGCACAACATTTGCAATCCTCCAGTCCTCTGGTACTAAACCTGTAGACAATGATGACTCAAAGATCAAGGCCAAAGGCTCCGCCATCTCCTCCCTAACTTCCCAGAGAATCCTCGGAAAAATCCCATCCGGCCCAGGGGATTTATCTACCTTCACACCTTCTTGAATTGATAACACCTCCTCCTTACTAACCTCAATCCTTTCAAGTCTGATAGCCCGTATCTCAGTCTTCTCCTCTACAATATTCTCCTTTTCCTGAGTGAAAACAGATGAGAAATATTTGTTTAGCACCTCTCCGATCTCCACAGGGTCCACACACAACTTCCCACTTCTGTCTTTGACCGGCCCTATTCTTACCCTAGTCATTCTTTTATTCCCCACATACCTATAGAAAGCTTTAGGGTTCTCCTTAATTCTACCTGCTAATGACTGCTCATGTCCCCTCCTTGCTCTTCTTAACTCTCTCTTTAAATCCTTCCTAGCTAATCTGTAACTCTCCATCGCTTCATCTGAACCATCTCGTCTCAATGTCACACAAGCCTCCCTCTTCCGCTTAACAAGAGATACAATTTCTTTTGTAAACCAAGGTTCCCTTACCTTATCACTTCCTCCCTGCCTGACAGGGACATACCTATCAAGGACACGCAATATCTGTTCCTTAAACCAGCTCCACATTTCGATTGTCCCCATCCCCTGCATTTTGATACCCCATTCTATCCCTTCTAAGTCTTGCCGAATCGCATTATAATTGCCTTTCCCCCATCTATAACTCTTGCCCAGTGGCATGTTCCTATCCCTTTCCATCGCTAAACTAAACGTAACCGAATTATGGTCACTCTCTCCAAAGTGCTCACCTACCACCAAATCAAACACCTGGCCTGGTTCATTACCAAGTACCAGATCCAGTGTGGCCTCCCCTCTTGTCAGCCCTTCGACATACTGTGTCAGGAAACCCTCCTGCACACATTGGACAAAAACTGATCCATCCAACGTACTTGAGTTATAGCATTTCCAGTCAATGTTGGGGAAGTTAAAGTCTCCCATAATGACCTCCTTGTTCCTTTCACTCCTGCCCAGAATCGTTTTGCCGATCCTCTCCTCCACATCCCTGGAACTTTGCTGATGCCTATAAAAAACTCTCAGCAGTGTGACCTCTCCTCTCCTGTTTCTGACCTCAGCCCATACCACCTCAGTAGACGAGTCCTCGTCAAAAGTTCTTTCAGCCACCGTTATACTGACCTTGACTAACAAAGCTACACCTCCCCCTCTTTTACCACCTTCCCTGATCTTTATGAAAGATCTCAACCCTGGAACCTGCAACATCCATTCCTGACCCTGCTGTATCCATGTCTCCAAAATGGCCACAACATCGAACTCCCAGGTACCTATCCATGCTGCAAGCTCACCTACCTTATTCCGGATACTCCTGGCATTGAAGTAGACACACTTCAAACCAGCTTGCTGTCTGCCAGCACACTCCTGTGATGGTGAAATCCTGTCCATGTCCTCCCTTCTCTCATCCTCCTGTGTACTGGAACTACACCACACATTCCCATGCCCCTGCTGAGCTAGTTTAAATCCACCCGAATAGCACTAGCGAATTTCCCACCCAGGATATTAGTACCCCTCTGGTTCAAGTGAAGACCGTCCTGTTTGTAAAGGTCCCACCTTCCCCAGAATGAGCCCCAGTTATCCATATACCTGAAACCCTCCCTCCTGCACCATCCCTGCAGCCACGTGTTCAGCTGATACCTCTCCCTGTTCTTTGCCTCGCTATCACGTGGCACGGGTAACAAACCAGAGATAACGACTCTGTTTGTTCTAGCTCTCAGCTTCCACCCTAGCTCCCTGAAATCCTGCCTTGGGCAACCGCCCAAATATATTACCTCACTGACTCAACCGTCCCGTGTCTGCTCCTGCTCGACGCGCACTCCGCGTCACGAGGTAAGACCTTTTATACGCCCGAAGCTCACCTTCCCAGGCTGCCCTCGCGCCTCCTTCCGGACTCCCGCCGCTGAAACGACTGAAAGGCCGCAGTCACGCGAGGTAAGACCTTTTATACTCCTGAAGCTCACCTTCCCAGGCTGCCCTCACGCCTCCTTCCGGACTCCTGCCGCTGAAACGAATGAGGCCATTCAACCTTGATTTGTTACACAGGAAAAAGAGCAGAACGTTTCGGCTCTCAAGCCTGTTACGGGGAACAGGAGGAGGCCATTCAGACATTCAAATCTGTCACACAGTGAGTGGATGAGGCCAATTAGCCTCATCACTTCAGGTGACCTCCCACCCACAGCCTCCAACCTCATCGTTCCCCAACCCTGCACCAGCCGTTTCTATTTCCTTCCCAAAATCCACAAACCTGACTGCCCTGGTCGACCCATTGTCTCCACCTGGTCCTGCCCCACCGAACACATTTTCACTTATCTCGACTCCATTTTCTCCCCCTTGGTCCAGGAACTCCCCACCTATGTCTGTGACACCACCCACGCCCTCCACCTCCTCCAAAACTTCCAATTCCCTGGTCCCCAACACCTCATCGTGACCATGGACATCCAGTCCCTGTACACTTGAATTCCCCATGCAGGTGGCCTAAAGGCCCTCTGCTTCTTCCTGTCCCACAGGCCCGACCAGTCCCCCTCCACTGACATCCTCATCCACTTAGCTAAACTTGTCCTCACCCTTAACAACTTCTCCTTCACTTCCTACAGACAAAGGGGGTGGCCATGGGTACCTGCATGGGCCCAAGCAAAGCTGCCTCCTTGTATGATACGTGGAACAATCCCTCTTCCAAAGCTACACTGGCCTTATCCCCCATCTCTTCCTCCGTTACATCGATGACTGTATCGGTGCCGCCTCGTGCTCCCACGAGGAGCTTGAACAGTTCATCCACGTCACTAACACGTTCCACCCCAACCTTAAGTTCACCTGGACCATCTCTGATACCTCTCTCTCCTTCCTGGACCTCTCTGTCTCCATGTCTGGCATCCACCTGGAAACCGATATCCATTTCAAGCCTACCGACTCCCACAGCTACCTCGAATACACCTTCTTTCACCCACCTTCCTGCAAAAAGGCCATCCCCTATTCCCAATTCATTCGCCTCCGCCACATCTGCTCCCGAGATGAGGCATTCCACTCCCGGACGTCCCAGATGTCCTTGTTTTTCAAGAACCGCAACTTCCCCTCCACGGTGGTCGAAAACGCCCTTGACTGTGTCTCTCACATTTCCCGCAACTTATCCCTCACACCCCCTATCCTCAATAACAAGCAAAACAGAATCCCCCTCATCCTCACGTACCACCCCACCAACCTCCGGATCCAACGCATCATTCCCCAACACTTCTCCCATCTGCAATCTGACCCCACTACCAAAGACATTTTTCCTTCCCCACCCTCATCTGCTTTCCAGAGGGACCACTCTCTTCGTGACTCCCTTGTCTGCTCCATACTCCCCACCAGCCCCACCAGCCCCACCACCCCCTGCACTTTTCCCTGCAACCGCAGGAAGTGCTACACCTGCCCCTATACCTCCCCCCTCACCCCCATCCTAGGCACTAAAAAAACTTCCACATCAAGCAGATGTTCACCTGCACATCTGCTAATGTGGTATATTGTATCCGCTGTTCCCGTTGTGGCCTCCTCTACATCGGGGAAACCAAGCGGAGGCTTGGGGACCACCTTGTGGAACACCTACGCTCGATTAGCAACAAACAACTACACCTCCCAGTCGCGAACCATTTCAACTCCCCCTCCCACTCCTTGGACCACATGTCCATCCTGGGCCTCCTGCATTGCCACAATAATGCCACCCAAAGGCTGCGGGAACAGCATCTCATATTTCACTTGGGAACCCTGCAGCCCAAGGGTATCAATGTGGACATCACAAGCTTCAAAATCTGCCCTCCCCTGCCCGCATCCCAAAACCAGCCCAGCTCACCCCCGCCTCCCTAACCATTCCTCCCACCTCATGCCCCAACCCCATCTCCTACCCACTAGCCTCATTCCGCCTCTTTGACCTGTCCGTCCTCCCTGGACCAACCTATCCCCTCCCTAACTCCCCATCTACATTCACCTTTACTGGCTTCAACCCTGCCTCTTTGGCCTGTCTGTCTCCTCTCTACCTATCTTCCCCTTTATCCATCTTCTATCCACCTCCCCCTATCTCCCTATTTATTTCAGAATCCCCTTCCCCTCCACCATTTCTGAAGAAGGGTCTCGACCCGAAATGTCAGCTTTCCTGCTCCTCAGATGCTGCTTGGCCTGCCGTGTTCATCTAGATCTACACCTTGTTATCTCAATTAGCCTCCTAGTCTGTTATAGGGGAATCAGACGAGGGCTTTCAGCCATTGGAGTCTGTTACAGAGGAACAGGACAAGGCCATTCAGCTGCTCAAGTCCATTACAGAGAATGGGAGAGGGTATTCTGCCCCTCGAGCCTGTTTCACAGTAACTGGAGGGGGACATTCAGCCTCGAGAGACTGTTATAAGCAAACAGGTGGAGACCTTCCAGCCTCTCAAGTCTGTTACACAGGGATATGAGGACACCATTCAGTCTCTTCAGTTTGTTCCACAGGAACAGGAGGGGTCAAATCTGCCTCTCAAGTGTGTTCCACAGGAACAGGATGAGGCCAAGAAAGGAACAGGAGGAAGCTATTGTAAAGTGGCATGGGGACGCCAGCAGAGGATGACATTATATGACGCTAAACACAACAGTGGCAGACAGAGGGAGAGACAGGGAGAGAGTGAGAGGGAGGGAGGGGGGGGAGAGAGTGAGAGTGAGGGGGGAGAGAGTGGGGGGGGAGAGTGTGAGAGGGAGGGGGGGAGAGAGTGAGAGGGAGGGAGGAGGGGAGACAGTGAGGGGGGGGGGAGAGTGAGAGGGACGGAGGCTTTCCCCACATTTCAATGGATTTGCTCAAGAAACAACACAGACCTCATTGCATTGAGATGCAGACAGAGATACACACAAACATAGAAATGCACATTAATACACATACACAGAGAAGTACACACACAAATATGGACACTTATATGCAAACACAAACACAGGTTCACACCCACACACAAAGACACAGTAATGTGTGTAAGACCGAAATGGTTTGATTTTCCATTAAAAAGGGGTCAATGGTCAGTTGGAGAAGGGTTTTGAGAAACATTTCAGCCAGGCGCAGCAGACTCAATGGACTGAATGACCTAATTCTGCTCCAATTTCTTATGCTCTTACGATCCTGTGGTGTCTGGGATCGTCTTCCAGTGAGCTCAGCGAGGCTGGGTTGGGCAAGTATTTGATTAAAGAGAATTAATGGAAATATGGGCAGGTTTGAGGGGCTGAATGATCTATATCTGTTCCTAATTGTTCTGTCCTTGTGTCTCACAAGAGTGTTGATTGGCTTGAGAATAAGGGTCTTCCCATTTCAGATTGAGATAAGGATGTACCTTTCTCTTTAGGGTTGTGCGATCTGTGGTGTTATCATTCCCAAGGAGCAGTGAAGATTGGGTTACTGAAAACATGCAAGGTTGTGTTCAAGATCTTTGATGAACAAGAGAATCAATGTTTTAATGGGAACAGGCAGGAAAGGGGTGTTCACCTACAATCACATCAACAATGAGCATTCTGAATCATGCTGTAAGCTTGAGGGACCAAATGGCCAACTGCAGCTCCTAACTCATGTGTTGTTTTCTCACTTAATCCCTCGACACTGTTACAGAGGTAGAGGCAGACCCCATTCAGGATTGTTACAATGATCCCTCTAAGGATGAAAAAAGCAATATAATGAAGGCAATCAGGCCTTTGAGTACATTACACAGCACAGGATGAGGCCATGCAACCTTTCTATGCTGCAACATAGAAACAGGAGAGCCCTGGTTAACTATCAGGAAATATACATGAGATTAGAATCCCGACAGTGTGGAAACAGGCCCTTTGGCCCAATAAGTCTACACTGACCCTTGAGCATCCCACCCAGACCCATCCCCTTATAACCCACACACCCCTGAAGACTATGGGCAATTTAGCATGGCCAATCCACCTAGCCTATGCATCTTTGGACTGTGGGAGGAAACCAGAGCACCCAGAGGAAACCCACACAGACACAGGGAGAATGTGCAAACTCCACACGGACAGTCACCTGAGGGTGGAATTGAACCCAGATCCCTGGTGCTGTGAGGCTGTAGTACGAACCACTGAGCCACCATGCCACCCTTGCAGGAGATTAAATGTTTATTTTCAGGTTGTAAAGCTGTAGCTTGGTGGAGTGCCTCAGGAATCAGTGTGAGGTCATCAATGATTTACAATCTATGTTAATGACTTGGATGAGGGACTGATTGGATTGGAGCTCAGTTCGCTTATACACCAAGTTAGTCATTCAATAAGATGTCAACTGGAGGAATAGAATCTGCAATGGGATATAGACAGGGGATGTTAGTGTACAAACCTTTGGCAGAAATAGTAGGCATGGGTTATGGAAAGCTTGTGCTGTGACAGAAGGATAAAACAACAGTAACCTATTTAAATGTAGAGAGATCACAGAACTTGGTGATACAAAAGGACTTGTGTGTCTGGTACATGAACCACATGAAATTAGTCTGCAGAAACAGCAAGTGATTGGGAAGGTATATAGAATGATGGTGTTTCATGCAAGGATTATCAGGTACAATCGTCAGGATACCTTACTGCATCTGTACAGGGCATTGCTGAAACCACATCTAATGTATGATACGCAGTTATGATTCTCTCAACTGGAAAAAAAAAATACAATTGCTTTAAGAGATAATAAGGTGGAGAGCTGGATGAACACAGCAGGCCAAGCAGCATCAGAGGAGCAGGAAAGCTGACGTTTCGGGTCTGGACCTTTCTTCAGAAATTCTGAAGAATTAGATTCTGAAGAATTTCTGAAGAAGGGTCCAGACACAAAACGTTGGGCGGCACGGTGATTAGCACTGCTGCCTCACAGCATCAGGGACCCGGGTTCAATTCCACCCTCGAGTAACTGTCTGTGTGGCGTTTGCGCATTCTCCCCGTGTCTGCGTGGGTTTCCTTGCACAGTCCAAAGATGTGCAGGTTAGGTGGATTGGCCATGCAAAATTGCCTGTAGTGTCCAGGGATGTGTAGATTAAGTGGGTTGTAGGGGGATGAGTCTGGGTGGGATGCTCCAAGGTTCGGTGTGGACTTGTTGGGCTGAAGGGCCTGTTTCCATACTGTAGGGATTCTATCAGAAGAAGAGTAAGATGCAGCTTTAAAACTTCAGCTTTCCTGCTCCTCTGATACTGCTTGGCCTGCTGCGTTCATCCAGCTCTACACCTTGTTATCTCAGATTCTCCAGCATCAGCAGTTCCTACTATCTCTCTCTATGCAAATGCTTTAGAAGTTTTTTAAACATGTTTCAGTTAAGTTGTTTCTGACATGAAGGCTTTATAGACTCATAGACTCAAACAGTATGGAAACAGACCCTTCGGTCCAACTCATTCATGCTGACTAGAAATCTCAATCTGATTTAGTTCCATTTGCCAGCATTTGGACCATATCCCTTTAAACCTTTCTCATTCATGTTCCCTTCCAGATCTCTTTGAAATGCTGTAATTTTACCCACCTCAATCACTTCCTCTGGCAGCTTAATCCATATATGCAGCACCCTCTGCATGATAAAACCAAACCCTCAGGTCTCTTTTAAATCTTTCCCCTCTCATCTTAAATCTATGCCCTCTAGTTTTGGACCCTTCCATCCTCAGAAAATGGCTTTGGTTATTCACCATATTCATGTCACTCAGGATTTTATAAACCTCTGTGAGGTCATAACACTTCTGGCCTGAGAATGAGAGATGTTCATGTTAAACCATATCAGATCTTGATGACAGTCTATCAGGTTCATAGCTGATGAACATTTCCTCTTGGATGGGAGACTGAAACTAAGGATTTTATTTTAAGAAAACAGTGTGTTCATTTTAACACAAACATTATGAAGACACAAATTTATTGCATGAAAATTACGAGGTCACACACAAACATATCTTTAAATTATAAATTGCTCCTACATGGAGAAGGGAACAGGAATGGAATCAGACAGTCTGGACAATGTTCAAGACACCTCACATGGTCCAGTTTGGTGGTCAGTTAACATTTTGTACGCTTCAGGTCAGAGAAGGAGGAAGCGTAACCTGCTTGAGAAGCAATGGCCTATTTCTCCCTCTCTCTTTCTTCCTCCTCACTGTGATTTATGAGACTTGAAAACCTATAAATCATTTTCATCATGTGGAA
This sequence comes from Ginglymostoma cirratum, assembly GCA_024137785.1. NCBI lineage: Eukaryota > Metazoa > Chordata > Chondrichthyes > Orectolobiformes > Ginglymostomatidae > Ginglymostoma > Ginglymostoma cirratum. The sequence goes on from JAHRHZ010000127.1 coordinate 1,721,977, forward strand.
GATTCCTGATGAGGATTCATTGGAATCTCTCCCTGTCTGAAGTAAAGGGAATTCAGCAAAATCAAAATGATGGCGTTTCATGCAAGGATTATCAGGTATAATCATCAGGATACCTTACTGCATCTGTACAGGGCATCCAGGAAGAAACCCCATTGCCAGCAGCTTGTGGGAACAGAATAACTTCAGTGGCAGAATTCTATTTGGGACAATCTCATTTTTCCTTTTGCCTTGAGTTTGGCTATTAGTTGGACAAAGCTCTTTCAGGCTGATATTCTGCAGAGTTTTATTTTTTTTCCTGATTGTCTTCAGATGTGTGTGTCTGTGTGTGTGACTCTGCTTGTGTGTGTGTGTGTGTGCTGGAGTGTGTGTGTGTGTCTGAGTGTGTGCATTTCTGTGTGTCTCAGTATTTATAGAAAGATAAGTACTGATATGCATATTTTCAATGTCCAAACTGTTTGTCATTTACCTTTTTCCATCACAGCTTGAGTAACTTTGCTTTGGAAACAGATTTGTTATTTTCTGCAAATTTAAAACATCTGCCTGACTTGTCCCTAACACTGAACCTAATCCAGTCTGAAGATGATGTCAGTGGCCATATCACCAACCTGGTTACATTTAAAATTTGTTGTGGCCGATAGAGGAGTGGGACTAGAATAGGAAACAATGACTCTCCAACCTCCATCAGAATACTGATAAGGAGAATTTCTCAAAGGGCCATTTGGAGGGAACTCTCTTCCCCAGAAGTTTGTGGTGCCTGTATGTTTACATTTATTCAAAGCTATGTTGGTTAGATATTTGATAGAAAAGTGAGTCAAGCACAATAAACTGCAGATAGAAAAGTACAGCTGAGACCACAACTAGATAAGGCACTAGATCTAAGTGCCTGCTGGAGCAGGGTCAAAGTGTCTAATGACACACTTGTGCTCCTCAGTCCAATGTTACTAAGTTGTATTTGGCCCTATATCAGATTACCCTCACATTTTATTTCCATCCCAGCTGATCATCAACAATCCTTTTGTTTGCTTTTTCTCTCTCTCTCTCTCTCTCTCGATCTATTCAACTCACTCCTTCTTCTGGTCAAAAGAAGCATCCGTGTTACCAACGTAAATCACACTATTTCCCAGTTGCCTAAGTTCTGATGAACGATAAGTGGACTGGAAATGCTAATGCTGTTTTTCTCTCAACAGAGGCTGCCAAATCTGCTCAGTTTCCCCAGCACTTTGTTTCTTTCTGCTCAAACCTCCAGCATCTTTCTTGGTTTGACTTAGCCATAAATTTTGTTATTTCATGGGATTTTGGCATCGCTGGCAAGGGCAGCATTTGTTGACCATCACTAACTGCCTTTGACTGTGAGGCCAATCCACAAGGCAGTATAGAGCTAAACACATTGTTGAGGGTCTGAAGTCACTCTTAAACCAGACCAGGTAACAATGTAAGGTTTAAAAACGGAAATAACTGCAGATGGTGTAAATCAGAAACAAAAACAGAAGTTGCTGGAAAAGCTCAGCATGACTGGCAGCATCTGTGAAGAAAAGTCAGAGTTAACGTTTCGGGTCCGGTAAGCCTTCCTCAGAACTGATGAAAGATTTCATTACTGAAGGTTATCAGTGAAACAGCTAGGCTTTCGAAAACAAAAATGTTGCTGGTTACATGGTTGCCATTAGTGAAATATACTTTTATTCCAATTTTATCATTTGAATTTAAGTTCTGCTATCAGATGTGGTAGTGTTTGAGACAGCGTCTTTTGTGTAATAACCTGTGTCTCTGAATTATCTATCCAGCGACATTATCACTCTGACATGGTATCCTACTGTGAAATAATTTGAGAGAGGAACAAGTTTGTGTTTGAAATATTTGTAACCCAGGAAGTGTGGTCACAAGAGAGCTGGAACAGTAAAGTCTGCATTTTACCAAGGCTTAGATAATAGTTTGTTCAGCAACAGCTCTGACGCATAGTTGGAGACTGAGGATATTAAGGAGCTGGTAGTGGACAGGTTTGGTGTTGGAGAGAAGATAGAAATATAAGTCAGTTCAGGGCCAAAAGGCTCCTCATGGTTGTGAACAGTACTGTTCTCAGATGTTTGTGAGGGAGGGGTTAATGAATGGAGTTTGTATCTGAAAACGAAGACAATAATTTCTCTCCTTGCCAAATGAAGATGACATAAATAACAATGAAGTTCAACAAGCTATATGGAATTAATAAATGGACAAAATTAGAGAGACTTACCAGGAACACCAACAATAGCGAGGACGGGATAGTAACCCGCCTGAGTAATCATCAGCACACCTAATATCCTCCACGGTAATTTTACCCGATGCCAGGAAAGATACAAAAGACCCCAGGATAAACTCCTGTCCACTGTTGTAACATTCCAGTCTATCGTTCTCAGGTTCTGATCCATTGTTGTGATATTCCACTCCATTGTTCTCAGATTCTGATCTCTCCTCAACTTTTCTCTGCGGCTGCTGATCCCAGTTAGTGTTAGAGGTGATAAGGTGCTGCTATTATGGAATAATGCATTGAATGAAGCCCCTTTATAAATAGGAGAGGGAAAGCCTCCAGTGACACAACTAGAATCACTGGAGACTGACATCAATCACAGTCACTGAACAAACAGCTCCAGTTAAACCCTTTCAATACAGTACATTCAGTTCATAATAATAACTGGGATGGATTGGATGTTGGTCTTATCTCCCAGTGCTACTTTCTTTAGTGAAGTTCCATGGTGAGGGAGAACGATGGATGTTTTCTTTTTGCAGGCGAGATGATTCTGCTGCGTTGTCCATTTGCAATGTTGCTTTCTGTATTACTATTGATTATCAGTGAATGATGATATTGAAATGATCAATGTCCAATAGAGCAGATAATAGTGTGTTTGTTATTGTTTGATACACTGGAAACGGGATGGTTTTGTTCCAAGTGGAGATTCTTTCTGTCCCACTGACATGGTGCTTAACCAAACAGCCTCATCACAGATAAGACAAATGTCTCCTCACAGAATCGGCAATGCATACATCAAATTTCTTTTGAACATTGGGAGGACAGTGAGTACATTGTTCAAACACTCCGTGTTCTGTCCTTTTGCTCTTTATTGTTTCAACTGATGTTCCAATGTCAACTGAGGTGAGATCAGAGTGGCATTCCTTGTCATCAAAGTAGTACTTGACTTGAGTGTAGTATGAAGGTCCCTGAGCAAAACTGTGATTAGTGCGATTTGGCGAAAATTCTGCCCTGGTAATGTCCTCAACCGAACAATGGGAAAATAATGCCTGCAAGTTGTCTTCCAAGACACATGCCATCCTGATTGGGGACCAATTTGCTGTTCTCTCATTATCATTTGTTAGAAATCTTGGAATCCCTTTACAAACAGCTCTGTGTGTAAACTGCACCACTTGAATAGAAGACATTCAAGAACACCTCTCTTTCACCTTCTCCAAAGGTACTGGAGAGGACAAATAAACTCTGCCCTTGCTAGTACCCTCCAAGTCCCATGGATGAATAGGTCTTGTTCAAAATATCAAGGCATTTTATGTTTTCACAGTTTGGTCTAATGTCTCAAATAGGTAAAACCTTGCCAGATGCTTGTGACCCTAACTTTCATTAGGAACATGACATTACATTGAGATTACGGTCCCCATCATTTTCAATCAGTTACTTTCACAGGTTTAATTGCGCAATTTCAGTGCCACTGAGATCAACATTTTCATAGTTGTAATATGGTTTTATTCTAAAAAAGAGTAAACTCCTTCTTCCCAGGTACTTACTTTGAAAATGGTTTAGTTTTCCTGTCAATTGTTACTACTCTCCCCTCTCCTGCTATGCTAATGACCTTGTTGACTGTTTCTATGACTCTGTTCCACATTCCTATGATGGAAAGATGTGTTTCCAAAGAGAATGTTTGTGTGCAAGCTGGGACTGTGAATGCTCTCAAACTAACAGATCACACTGAAAAGGGAGGAAAACACCAGCAACCCAACTGAACTGAAACTCCTTCCTCAGCACCGAGCACAATTCTTAGGTACTGCAGCAGTCAGTGTCCCTCTTCTGGAATATGTGGACACCTTTCAGGTTTAGCTGATGAGTGGCTAACAAGAAAAGTTCTATATATGATCTGGCAGTAATCATCTCCAACAGTAGAGAATGCAAAAACCTTACCTTGATATTCAGTGGCATAATTAATCTCCAACAGCAAACATTCCATGCGTAAATGTTGACCGGAAAGTCAACTAGACCAGCCATGTATATAAACAAGTCAGGTGCTAGCAATTCTGTGGCAAGTCGCTCACTTCCTAAAGCTCCTCAAAGCCTATCAACTATCTACGTGGCACCAAGCAGGAATGTGATGGGAGAGCCTCTGATACCTGGACGAGCACAGTTGCAACAACATTTTAAATTCGTTCTACCACCAGTAATACTTACTCCCGGCAACACTGCCATGCAAGATGCACTGCAGGGACTCCCTCCAAACAACACTGTGGATGCATCAACACAAACTGGACTCGAAATTAAAGGACAATTAATGCTGCTCCTGCTACTTTAAACTTCTAAATTAATTAAACACAAAATCCAATTTTCTCACAATTATTGAACAAGGCAGAAAGTTTTATTGATCGATGAGCTCATTGCTGTCTTCGAAACTGTGTCATCTATTCGCAGAACTCATTTCGTGCATAAATTAAAAGAAAAGACCAACTGCCAGCTCTGCTCACAGATAATACAAGATAATACAGCATTTAAGAAACAGCTGGATGAGCACTTAAAATACTCGGGTTTAGTAGAGTATGGACCTCGAGGTAAGTGGGATTAATATAATTTGGTGTTTTTTTTGGGCTGGCGTAGACACTTTGGGCTGAAGGGCCTGTTTGTGTGCTGAAAATGTAGTCTCACCACTTCCATGGCTTGTGAGCATCACGTGGGGAATAAAATCTCCAAGATCACACAGTATCCTTACTTGGATATATATCATTGCTGCTTCACTGACATTTGTTCAGAATCCTGTGCCTCTCTCTCTCTAGCATATCTCTCAGTGTCCCCGCCTGAGGACCACTGGGATTCACCAGATATTCTGAATGAAATTAATCACAGGCAATAAATATTGGCCATGCTAATGAAACTCATCTGACAAGAACAAATTAAAGGAACTTGCACTATTAAAGACATTCATCAGACCCGATCTGATTTCTAAAGCGGTTTTAATGAGATTTTTCCCCTCTGTTCTCTGTCTGCATCTCTCTGTAAAACCATGAAACTTCCTGAGTAAACAAGGTGTAGAGCTGGATGAACACAGCAGGCCAAGCAGCATCAGAGAAGCAGCAAGGCTGACGTTTTGGGCCTAGACCCTTCTACAGATTAGAAATTCAGAACAGACAACTCTAGTTTCTCTGGAATAGCTTATTTCCCTCCCTTCCCCAAATCTGTAACCCTTCATCCCACACTCTCTCCCAACATTCTCACTGTGCTGCCCCTGGTGTACACTCTCCTCATTCTCGAGGAGGCCCTGATTAGCAGATCCATGCTCATCAATTCCTGTCCAGCAAAATCCCTGCAGCCTTCCTGGGTTCACTTCCTTTCCCTTCAGTTGCTACAAGTCAACACTTTAATAGAAGAAAGTATTTTGCTCACAGATACTGGACAGAAGGGGTGCATTCAGTCTGGATGAACGTGTTCCACCAGGGATTGTGGGAGTTGGAGTCCCCTTGAAGCTACTGGCGCCCTGCCCCTGAAAAGTAGATGAAAAGTGTGGGGTGGAGAGTAGTGAGGACAGGATCCCCATTCAGAGTCACAGGACATGTGGATTGTCACTGGACTTTACTGAGACACACGGTTAGGCAAAGAGATTTCGAAAATAAGGAATATAGATTCAGCCAATTGTGAGGCAGGGAGATGAATAAGAGATAGCAGATTTAAACCAGCAATGAGAAGAAACATATGTGTCTCAAAATGTTGTGAATCTGTGGAATGTACTATCTAACCATGGTGGCTCAGTGGTTAGCACTGCTGCCTCACAGCACCAGGGACCTGGGTTCAATTCCAGCCTCAGGCATCTGTCTATGTGGAGTTTGCACATTCTCCCTGTGTCTGTGTGGGTTTCCTCCCACAGTCCAAAGATGTGCAGGTTAGATGGATTGCCCATAGCCCTTGGGGAGGGGTGGGTCTGGGCAGGATGCTCCAAGGTTTGGTATGGACTTGTTGGGCCAAAGGGCTTGTTTCCACACTGTAGGGATTCTATGATTAAACTTTTTAAAATATTGCAGATGCCAGGGCACTGAGCAAATTTAATGAAGGGATACAGGTTTTTAATTTATAATGGGTTGAAGGGTGACAGGGAGTGGTCAATAAAATCCAGCTGAGTCTTAACTGAGCTCAGTCATCATCGTATTCAATGGTAGAGCAGGCTCAAAGGGCTGAATTGAATCCTGCTGCTCCCAATGCTTATGTTTTTATAAAAACAAAGTTGCTGGAAAAGCTCAGCAGGTCTGCAGCATCTGTGAAGGAAAAAAAACATAGTTAACATTTTGGGTCCAGTGACCCTTCCTCAGAACTGTTTTTACATTATGTTTTTACGTTAAGTGATTGTGAAGCTGAACCCGAAAATCAGCATCTTCACCGGAAGAGATTTTGAGAAAAAGCAGAGAGTCGGATGGATTAGGGTTTCAAACTTAGACAATGAGGAAGTACGTGGGAGATAGTGATTTTACTTTTAGACTGAGAACTATATTCACAGAATCCAGAATAATCTGTTCTGAATGTTTTTCTCGTACTTACGATGATGCCTTTTGTTAAATTCTTCCTTCTCTTGAACAGTCACTGGGGATTGAGAATGATTTTCTTTCACTCTAGTGTTGTGGGTTCTGAAGTTCAATTAAATATTTCAATTTGGGTTCCCACAATCCCTGACATTGGTGAGGCAGGTGGTATTTGCTGAGGTGAGTGGATTGGATGCACAGGTTTTCATGTGCTCCTCCCTCTTTTAATTCTAATTCTTCATCTGGGACTGTTTTCTGATAATGTTTCCCAGTGGATGAAAAGTGAGGGGTCACAGATAAATGCTTGGAGGACACCCTAGGAATTGAGTTCAGGGAATCAGAAGTGGGTCAAATGGACAAGACGAGCACTGACCAGGCATGACAGAGATAGTACAAAAATGGAGAATGACACGAGTTGGGGTTCAAACAAGAACTTTAGAGGCAGTTTGGCCTGGTGAACATGGGGAAGGGAGGGATGCAGTAGAGGTAACTGCTCAGGCGGTCTTACTCTGAGTGACAAAGTCTGTCAGCTCCTAACTTGTTAGCCTTGAGAATGGAGGAGATGGGGCATGTCCTTCAATTTGGAACAGCAATGGACCATTCAGCCCCTGAGCATGCTCCACCTTTCCATTAGATCATGGCTGATCATTTATTCCCTACCAGCAATGAGATTTCCCATTTCCCATGATGCCATTCACCTCCAGGAATCTTTTGCTTTATGACTGAACATCCTCAATGATTTATCTTCCATGAAGGTCAGGGTCCAGAATTCCAAAGACAATTCCATCTGAGTGAAAAGGTCCTCCTTACCCTTGTCTTAAATGGCCTACCCCTTATTCTGAGACAATCTCCCCTGGTTCTAGACTCAACACCAAAGGGAGAAATCCAATCAACACCCATACTGTAAGGATCTTTGAAGTTTCAATGAGTTCACTGCCTATTCTCCAAACAAAATGATCCCAGTTGATGGTAATACTGCGCAAGTCAAATTTCAGAGTGAAATCTGGCTTGATAGGGCATATGTTTTACTCTTAACATTTAATTAGGATGATGGTTAGTCACTGGACATATTCATATGAGGCTGCCAATGTTCTTTCACTAAAACAGCACAAGTTCATTGCACCAAAGAGAAAACAGACCCTGTATATATGTGACAATTTTGAAAGACCTTAACATAAACAGTTATTGATTCCATTTTCCCAGCAATATCCTTTACAAATGCTCAATCTCAGTGAAGTATCGCTCCTATCATTTTTTATTCGTTCATTTGATGTGGGTGTTGCTGGTTCTGCTAGCATTTATTATCCAACTATAACTGCCTAGGAGAAAGTGGTGGGGAACTGCCTTCTTGAACGTTGGTGTCAGGGCACCCGCAGCGCTATTAGAAACAGAGTTCTGTATTCTTGACCCAGTTTTGGTGAAAGAAGGTGATTTTGTTCCAAGTCACAGTGCAGTATGTGTTGAGAGAGGAGGATATTATGTGTTGTTCCCATGCATCTACTGTCGTTGTCAGTGTTCAAGGTCATGAGAAGGTTATTTTGGAGGAGCCTTGATGAATTACTGTAGTGTATCTTGGAGATGGCACATACTTCTGCAACTGTGCATCTGTGATGATGGAGTGAAAGTTGGAGCTGATGGTTGGGGTGCCAATCCAGTAGACTTTTGCATTTTTGCATTTCACATACCGAAGCAATTTTTACAGTCCATCTTTATGTTTCCTGTGAGCTTCTATACATCTTCTTTTTTCCCCTTCCATCAATTTTTGGGCAATCCTTTGTTGGGTTATAAATTATTCCCAAATCCCTGGTTTTTCACTTTTTCTTGCAACCTCACAGACCACTTCCTTTGATCCAAAGTAACTTATCCATCCATTTGTCAACCACACCTGATTTATTTTTTCCGTTGCGTACTTCTGTCTTTAAGAAATGCATAATTGTTCTAAACCATGTGATACTTATTCAAATACTCGCTACTACGTGTGTACCTTCAAATCATTTTGTGTATTTTGCCAATTCTTCATGGCCAACTTGCCACACCATGGTTTGTTCAGATTGAGACCGTTATTCCAGAATGAACTCGATCACTTTCAAACTTGTTTAAAATTCCACATTATGATCACTACTTAGCAAAGGCTCCTTGACAGAAAGGTTATTAATGACCCTTTACCTTACAGAATACTCAACCTAAAATGTCAATCAGAAATGCTTCAGTAAAAACTGCAGAAATTCACTTTCCACAACATTCATGCTGATTCTGTTCACCCAGTGTGTATGGGAATTGAAGTTATCCATTATTACTGTATTACATATATTACGGGGTCATCTAGTTTTCTGCCTTATATTTAAAAGGAATTGTTTGGGATATTTAATAGATTCAGTAGACTTTGTGTTCAATGCAAAATCCAAATAATTATCTTTACCTATAGTATTATCACCTAAAGCTAGGCTGGATGTTTTAACATGTTTATAACCCGGATGTAATTAACAGCAAACTACAGCCCCTGAAATCACCCACAGACTTGCTGCCATATCCGCAGGTGTGCCATGAGATGCCTTTTAAATGTTGTAATTGTATCAGCCTCCACCACTTCCTCTGGCCATTCATTCCACGTTCGTACCACCCTCTGCGTGAAAAAGCTGGCCTTTAGGTCCCTTTTATATCTTTCCCCTCACATCTTAAACCTATCCCTTCTAGTGTTGGACTTCCCTAACCTGTGGGAAAGACCTTGATAATTCACCCTTTCCACCCCCTCTTGATTTTCTAAACTTCTATAGGGTCACCCCTCAACCTCTGATGCTGCAGGGAAAATAACCCCAGTCTATTCAGCCCCTGTCAAGCTCAAGCCCTCCAGCCACAGCAACATCTTTGTAAATCTTCTCTGCACTCGTTCAAGTTTAATAGTATTCCAGAAGAGGCCTAACCAATTGAGAACTCTGGGTCTGTACTTGATGGAGTTTAGAAAGAAAATGGTTGAGTGGAGAATGGAGTTTAGAGTGGAGAATCCTATTGAAATGTAAATGATACTGAGAGGCCCGGACAGAGTGGACTTGGAGAATATTCTTCAGAGCAGGAGAGACTAGAACCCAAGGGTACAGCCTCTGCATGAAAGAAGAGCACGTTACAATTGAGAGAAGGTGGATATCTTCAGCTAGAGGGAACTGATTGTCTGACTGAGTGACAAATAAATTCCATGAGAACCTCACACTTGTTGAAGTTGGGAATAGAGGCTGTATAACGCTCTGGTCAGACTACATTTGGAATATTGTGATCAGTTTTGTGCTCTACTTCTAAGGAATGATGTGTTGTCATTGGAGGTTTACAAGAATATTCACAGAGATGAAGGGTTTGTTATCTGAGAAGGTCTTGCAGACTTTGGGTCTGTACTCAATGTAGTTTAGAAGTATTAGTGAGAATCCCATTGAAATAGAGGATACAAAGAGGCCTGGATAGAGTGGATGTGGAGAAGATGTTTCCACACTAGGACAGACTGGAATCCTAGGGTACAGCCTCAGAGTGAAAGAACGACACTTTTAGAACCGAGGTAAGGAGGAATTTCTTCAGCCTGAGTGTTCTGAACCTGTGGAACTCTGCTGCAGAAGGCTGTGGATGCCAAGTCATTGAGTGTTTTTAAGATAGACTGGTTCTTGACTAGAAAGGGGATCAAGGGGTTATGGGGAGAATAGAGTTGAGAAACAGATTAACCATGACTGAATGGTGGAGCGGACTTGATGGACTGAATGGCCTAATTATGCTCTGATATATTATGGCCCTATGATCTGCACACTCAGTTTCATTTGAAAAACCAAAAATAGGGAAAGGCATAGTAACAAAGTAGTAATTCATTGTCACTGTTTAAGATTGAACTTTTCAGAATGAATACTTCCCAACACCCATAAGAACTGCCCCCCTCCCTGTGCACTGAAAATTCCTTCAACCAGTCATCCACCAATAGTTCCCAGCCTGGACTGATATTTAGCATAGCTTTATTTTGGGATCTGTACTCCTTTTCAGGCAGACGCAGACTTGGTAGCAAGGCTGGGTTCTGAATCAACTATCAGCTTTATTGAGACAAAGTCAGTAGACGTTTATGTGCAGTCAGGCAAATGACAGTGATAAATTCAGACAGTAGTTTACTTGGGTTGTGCTGCTCGTGTCAATAACGAGATAGCAGAGCGCTGAAAGGACTTCTCGTAGCTTTTGCAGCCTCAGTTTTCAAGGTCTTTCTCTCTTGGGTCTCCATTTTCTGATTCTGGTTACTCTCCACTGCACAGTTTATTGAGTTTTTTAAAAATCCTTGTTCTTATCTGAATAACCCCGCCCTGTGCCCAGTTACTGTTCATATGAACAACACTCACCTCACTTAACCACGTGATGGTCTGCATTTTTGTCATTATTCTGTTTTCCTATTTCCTCAGCGCTACTACACCTGCTGTCACTCATTTCCCAATATTTCACTGTTCGCTGATAAAGCAGGTTCAGTCGTTATCTTTGTCTTTTAGCTGTAGGAAGCCTTTGACTTAAAATCCCAAGATCTCTAACTTGGCATCTTTCTGATCTGTTTTCTACGGTTTGTTTATCTACTGTACTGCAAATGGAAGATTCTAACGACAATCTATGTTAGCTTCTAACAATCAAATTAAATGTTAAATCTGATCTTGTTGGTCAACCTTGCAAAATTGCGCATGAAGCCAGTGAAAGTGGGAGCTGGCCCTGGGGACGTGTGAATGGACAAGGGCTGAAAGTAGTTCCAATCCTTACATTTCTGTCTACTTAAAAAAGAAACCGAATATGTTGTCAAACCCTTCCCCTGCACAACGAGCACACACATATGATCAGTTACAATTTGTAGTCTACATGCTTCCAATTGTTTCTACCTGATGTATCCTGGAGGATGCAGCAGAGGCGGAGACGTCTTCTCAAATTCCCGTTCTCACTGCTCAGATGATTTCCGTCTTCATCCAGAGTTTCAGAGCTGCAATGGGTCCGGTAAAGATTGTTCCATTATTCCTTGTGCAGGGTCAGACACAGCTATTGTAGCACAGGATGTTGTGGTGGAATATAGAGGTGCTTAAGTTGGTACTCCTTCGGTTTGGGGGTGAAAATAGTGAGAAGGGGGAAGAGTTTTGGACGGAGTTACCACTTCCTTGCCACTCCTTTCTCCTCCATCCCCCCGGAGCAGCATCTCATCATAGCCCAACACTACCTCAGACCTGTTCGGTGGAATTCAGTGTCATTTTGTAAGTTCACAGATACAAGACCTGTCACTCCGTTTAAGGCAGCAGAAATCTACTGTAGCGCTGTCGTCATGCTTGCATGCACCCATTGCAGTGCCATGCTTCAAGGCTCATGAGGCAGCCATGAAATCTCTGACAGACAGACTCTGGAACCTCCTCTGTCGTGAAGACCCAATGCATTCCCTGCACTACTTCAATTCCCTTTTCTACGTTCCCTTTCCGTCCCACCCCATGGCTGGAGCTGCCGAAGACACGAGCCTTTGCAATTCCCTCCCTAAACCTCTTTGTCCTCCTGTAAGATGTGTCTTAAAATCGATCCTTTTAATCAACGTTTCGATCATCCGTGAAGCACCTTCGTGGATTTGACAATGCGAAAGGCTCCACTGAATGCAATTAGTTGTTGTTATTGTACATTGGGAGAAACACGAATGACACATTCCTTCCCAACCTCAGAATGAACCACCACGCTTGGAGGTGAAGAACGGCAACAAAAGCAGGAAAAACTGCGCATGCTCCAGCTGGTATTTGGACCCGGGTGATTGATGTCAGCGCATGACCAATAGGGGGCTAGTGGGCGGGGCAGTGGTGGCGGGTCCTCCAACCAAACAGGGAATGAGGGACAAGACGAAAGTAAACCACGTGATTGTTCCCACGCGTAGCGCACTATCGCCGCGACCAAGGGTTGGGAGTGTGCGGAAGGTGCAGGGTACGGTAAAGAAAGAACTGTACAGCAGAAAGCGGGAGGGAAACGGTGCTGGGATGAGCTGAGAGGTTATACAAAAACTTAGTGAAAGTCGGAAAGCGCGCATTTAAAACTCCCAGTGATAGTAGAAACTGCCGATGCTGGAGTCTGAGATAACAAGGTGTTAGAGCTGGATGAACATAGCAGGCCAGGCAGCAACAAAGCTGATGTTTTGCGTCTGGATTCGAAACGTCAGCTTTCCTGCTCCTCTGATGCTACCTGGCCTGTTGTGTTCATCCAGCTCTACACCTTGTTATGTAGAACTCCCAGTCCCGTTTGCAGCAAACGGTAAAATGTCTCAGATGGCGATAGGCCCGGTGACCGCAGCCATTTTTATTGGGGGCAATGATCTGAGGGACATGTGCGCGGCCGCCAACTTTGTGCGTTTCAGGCGGGTCAAATTTCAGCGGGATGCATACCCAGCATTCCCCGCCAGAGAGCGTTGAGGGGAGGATTTACACAGCGAATTCAAACAAAGAGAAATGTTTGTTTCGTTTGGATTTCTTTCCCAGATTGTGGGATCGTAACAATTGACACTGGTCTGATTCACCTCTGCACTCTGATCACTTCTTTGCCAATATCTAGCTTTCTCAGTCTCTAATAATGAGTGTATTTTAGCTTTGTTTAGTATTTTACTACCTTTCACAGACGTTTTGTAAATGAGTTTTCCACTGTTGCCCACCCCCTGACCATGTACTGCTCTCTTTCCAGGTTAATTTTCCCCACTGTGTCTTTCACAGTCAGGAATTCTTTTTCCAGTGAGACAGTCCATTTGACTTCAGTTTCTGATCGTAAAATTCTGCACCATTTTTGTTCCCTGCAATTCTTATTGCACTCCTTGAAACATTACCTTTGTTTCTTCCTCCAGAGATATGATTGCCTGTGGAAAAGGTGATGTTTGACTTTCTTGTACTGCTGCAGTTTGTGTGGTGAAGGTGCTCCCACAATGCGGTTAGGTAAGAAGTTACGGATCATTCACCCAACGATAGTGAAGAGTTGAAGGTATTTGTCCAAATTCACACACAATTTGTATTTTTATCATGTTTATAATTTCACAGAAACATTATTAAGGAACTTTTGACGCAAGACCACAGTTGTATATATTAGGTCAGGTGACCAAAAGCATCACCAAATAAGCAGATTTTCAGGAATATCTTAAGGGAGGAAAGCAAACCTGAGAGGTTGACGGTGGGCATTCCATACCATGTTGCCTGGCAACTGTAGAAACAGCCGCCAATGGTGAAGCAATGAATTATTGCATTGTTGGAGTCTGAAACTAGGTAAGTTGTAGAGGCAGGGAGACAGGGATGATCATAATTTGGAATTAAATCAAATGTGAAAGTTTTGAATTGTTGCTTATTAGTAGGAGCCTTTGTAGGCCAGGGAGCACAGGGATGACGAATGAACAAGTCTTGGTACAAATGAGCATGTTGGTAGCAGAATTTTAGATATTTTGAGATTAGAAGGATGTTGAAGGTGGGAAGCTGGCTGGGAATGTGCTTTGATAGTTAAGTCCAGAGGTAACACAGGAATGGATGGGTGTTTCAGCAGATGTGCTGATACTAGGATGGAGTTGGGTGATGCCACTGAAATGGAAATAGATAGTTTTGGTGCAAGAGTGGGCTGTCGTTCTCACTTCAACTCTGGAATTTAGCTGTTTGTCAATTTGTGAATCGAGTCTGTAACCAGGTCAGCAATTGAGTGGCCCTGATGGAATCCAAACTGGGCATCACTGAGCAGGTTATTGTCGAGCTGGTGCTGCTGGATAGCACTCTTGATGACACTTTCCATCACTTTACTGATGATGGGGAGTAGACTGCTGGAATGGTAATTGGTCGGGTTGGATTTGTCCTGCGTTTTGGTGCCGGACATACCTGGGCAGTGTTCTATGTTGTCGGTAGATGCCAGTGCCATAGCATTACTGGAACAGCCTGGCTTCGTAGGTAGCAGGCTCTGGCGCACAAGTTAACAGTACTGTTGCCAGAATGTTGACAAGGCCCATAGCCTTTCCACTATCTAGTGCCTTTGACCGTTTCTTGACATTGTGAAGTGAATTGAATTGGCTGAAGACTGGTATCTGTGATGCTGGGGACCACCGGAGGAGGCCGAGAGGAATAATCCACTTGGCACTTCTGGCTGAAGTAGTCTTATCTTTTACATGGATGTGTTGAACTCTTCTATCAGGTAAGGATGGCAATATTTGTGGTGCCATCTCCAGTGAATTGTCACCGGTTGCAAGTGAGGTCCCAGAAGACTGGAGAATAACCAATGTTGTCCTATTGTTTAAGAAAGGTAGCAGTGATAATCCAGGAAATTACAGGCTTGTGAGCTTTATTGCAAAAGATTCTCAGGGACAACATCTATATTCATTTAGAAGCAAATGGACCTATTAATGATAGACAGCATGGTTTTGTGTGGGAGAGGTCGTCCTTCACTAACTTGATCAAGTTTTTTGAGGAGCTGGCGAAAAGAATTGATGAGTGAAAAGCAGGTAATGTCTGCGTGGATTTCAGTAAAGCCTTTGACAAGGTCCCTCATGGTAGACTGGTACAAAAGGTGAAGTCACGTGGTATACAGAGTGAGCTAGCAAGATGGATACAGAACTGGCTTAGTCATAGGATACAGGGGATAGTAACAGAAGGATGCTTTTTGGATTGGAGGGCAGTCAGTAGTGGTGTTCCGTAGGGATTGTTGCTGGGACCTCTGCCATTTGTGGTCTACATAAGTGATTTAGGGGAAAATGTAGCTGATCTAATTAGTAATTTTGCAGTTGATACAAAGATGGGTTGTGAGGAGGATTGTCAGAGCATACAGCAGATATAGATCAGTCAGAGACATGGGCAGAAAAGTGGCAGATGGAGTTTAAATCAGTCAGATTTGAGATGATGCATTTTGGACAGTCAAGTACAGGTGGAAGTTATACAGTGAATGGAAGAACCCTTAAGAGTACTGATATGCAGAGAGATCTGTGTGTGCAAGTCCACAGATCACTGACGGTAGCACCGCAGGTAGATAAAAGGTAGTAAAAAAGGCTTATGGCATGCTTGCCTTAGTTGGAAGTGGCATTGATTATAAGGATAGACCAGTTCTATGAAGCGGTAGCATAACTTTAGTTAGGCTGCACTTGGAATATTGTGTACAGTTCTGGTCACCACACTACCAGAAGGACGTGGATGTTTTGGAGAGTTTACAGGAAGTTGCCTGGTATGGGGGATTTTAGCTGTGAGGAAAGATGGGATAAACTATCAGAGATAAAAGGTACTGCAGATGCTGGAGAATCCGAGATAACAAGCATGGGGCTGGATGAACACAGCAGGTCAAGCAGCATCACAGGAGCAGGAAAACTTGACGTTTCGGGCCTAGACCCTTCTGATGA
>JAHRHZ010000127.1:1738475-1749611 GCA_024137785.1 Ginglymostoma cirratum
TGATGCTGCTTGACCTGCTGTGTTCATCCAGCCCCATGCTTGTTATCTGGGATAAACTATGTTTGTTTTCACTGGAACACAGGAAGTTCAGGGGTGACCTGAAGGAATTCATAAGATTGTGAATAGCATGGATAGAGGAAAGTATGAGGCTTTTTCCCAGGGTGGAAGGGTCAATGACTTGGGGACACAGGTTCAAGATGTGAGGGGGGAAAGTTTAAAAGCAAGGTGCGAGGCAATTTGTTTTCACACAAAGGGTACCGGGGG
Source organism: Ginglymostoma cirratum (assembly GCA_024137785.1). Taxonomy (NCBI): domain Eukaryota; kingdom Metazoa; phylum Chordata; class Chondrichthyes; order Orectolobiformes; family Ginglymostomatidae; genus Ginglymostoma; species Ginglymostoma cirratum. The sequence goes on from JAHRHZ010000127.1 coordinate 1,738,740, forward strand.
CCTGGAAGGCACTGCCGGTGGAGGTGGTGGAAGCAAACACAATAGCAGCATTCAAGAAACACCTGAATGAATATATAAAAAGGAAGGATATAGAGGGATATGAATCCTGTAACGAAGACAGTTTTAGTATGGAAGGGCAAAATGTGGCAGCGCAGTCTTGGAGGGCTGAAGGACTTGTTCCTGTGCTGTATTGTTCTTTGTTCTTGTTCTTTGATTATGTCAGGTGTGTTTTTCCCTCTTTTTAGCTCTTTCGCCATCGGCTGCACACCCTGTTGCGTAGCTATAATCCATAAGTTCTAACCAGCTCAATCAGTAGTGCTGCTGCAGAGTCACTCTTGGTGTTGGACATTGAAATCCTCCACTCAGAATACGGTTTGTGCCATTGCTACCCTCAGTGCCTCCTCCAAGTATTGCTCAACATGGCAGAGTACTGATTCATCAGCTGAGGAAGGACGGTGCATGTTCATGAGCAGGATGTTTCCTTACCCATGTTGAACCTGAAGCCATGAGACTTCATGAAGTCCGGAATCAATATTGAGGACTCCCACCATAAATTCTTCCTGTCCATCCACCTTTGCTGGGTCTGTTCTACTGGTAGGACAGGACAAATCTAGGTATAGTGATGATGTGTCTGAGTCATTGTCTGTAAGGTATGATTCTGTCAGTATGATCACGTCAGTTGCTTCACTGATCTGTGAGACAGCTCTCCCAGTCTTGGCACTAGCCCCCAGATGTCAGTAAGGAAGACTTTGCATTGTTGATTGGGTTGATTCTGCAATTATCTCTTCTGGTGCCTTCGTAGATACCAAGTGGTCCTTGAAGTTCCATTCCTTTGTTTAGACTTCATGATGATTAATACAACTGAGTGGCTTGCTGGGCCATTTCAGAGGGCAGTTGAGTGACTCTTGTGACTGTGAAGTCACATGTAGGCCAGACACGGTGAGGTTAGCAGATTTCTTTACCTGAAGGACATTAGGTATTTCTTTCATCAATTGGCAATGGTTCTGTGGCACTCGGTAGATTCTTAATTCCAGTTTTTTTAATTGAATTTACGTTACACCATCTGCTGAGGTGGGATTTTATCCACCTTTATGCGTTTTATGACATCCAGCTCTACCTCCTCTGTGATGTGGACATTTTTCAAGACATCACTACTTTTTCACCAAAATTCTCTATCTTCCATATCCTTTTCGATAATAAATACTGATGCAAAATGCTCATTTAGTATCTCCCCCATCTCCAGTGGTTCCACACATACGCAGCTTTGCTGAGCTTTAAGGAGCCCTATCCGCTCCCTAGTTACCCATTTGTCCATAATTTATTTATGGAATCCCTTTGGATTCTCCTTAATCCTATCTGCTGAAGCTATCTCATATCCCCTTTTTGCCCTTCTGATTTCCCTCTTAAGTATACTTCTACTGGCTTTATACTCTTGCGGGGATTCACTCGATCCCTGCTGTCTGTACCTGACATATGCTTTCTTCTTTTTCTTGACCAAAACCTCAATTTCTCGAGTCATCCAGCATTCCCTACACCAACCAACCTTGCCCTTCACCCTAACAGGAATATCCGGTCTCTGGAGTCTCATTATCTCATTTTTGAAGGCTTCCATTTGCCAGCCATCCTAATACCTGTGAATATCTGCCCCCAGTTAAATTTTGGAAGTTCTTGCCTAATACTGTTAAAATCGGCTTTTTTCCGAATTAGAACTTTAACTTTTAGATCTGGTCTATTCTTTTTCCATCACTGTTTTGAAAATAATAGAATTATGATCTCTGACCCCAAAGTCCTCCCCACCGACACCTCAGCCCTGTCTTATTTCCCAAGAGTAGATCATAGAATCCCTACAGTGTGGAAACAGGCCCTTTGGCCCAACAAGTCCACACCGAACCTCAGAGCATCCCACCCAGACACATCCCCCTACAACCCACCTAATCTACACCTCCCTGAACATTACGGGCAATTTAGCATGGCCAATCAACATAACCTGCACATCTTTGGACTGTGGGGGAAACTGGAGCACCTGGAGGAAACCCACGCAGACACACGGGGAGAATGTGCAAACTCCACACAGACAGTCGCCCGAGGCTGGAATCGAACGTGGGTCTCTGGTGCTGTGAGGCAGCAGTGCTAACCACTGTGCCACCGTGCCGCCCAAAGGCGTCATGTTCTGCTCCTTCTTTAGTAGGTACATCCACATCCTGAATCAGAAAATTTTCTTGTACACACTTAACAAATTACTCTCCATCTAAGCCTTAACACTATAGCAGTCCCACTCTATGTTTGGAAAGTTAAAATCCCCTACCATTACCACCCTCTTATTCTCACAGATAACTGAGATTTCCTCATAAATTTGCTTCTCAGTTTCCCGCTGACTAATGGGGTTTCTATAGTACAATCACATTAAGGTGATCATCCCTTTCTTAATTCTCAGTTCCACCCAAATAACCTCACTGGACATATGCCCTGGAATATCCTCCCTAAGTACAGGCTGTAATGTTATCGCAAATCAAAAATGACACTCCCTCTCCTCTCTTGCCCCCATTTCTATTCTTTCTATAGCATCTATAAACTGGAACATTAAGCTACCAGTCCTGTCCATCCCTGAGCCACATTCCTGAATTTGCTATGATATCCCAGGCTGATATTCCCAGCCATGCCCTGAGTTCATCTGCCTTACCTGTTAGGCCTCTTGCATTGAAATTAATGCAGTTTTAATTTATCCAGTACTATCACCTTCTCTGCTTTGTATCTGCCTGCCCTGACTATTTTACTCCTTTTTCAAACTGCACCTGTCTTAGACTGATCTCTTTTCCCACTATCTCCATGAGTCCCACCCCAACCCTCCCCTTTACAGTTATAAATCCTCTTGGATGGCTCTGGAAAATCTTCCTGCCAGTATATTAGTCTCTTTCCAATTCAAGTGCAATCCACCCTTCTTGTACAGTCACTTCTGCTCCAGAAGAGATTCCGATGACCCAAAAATGTGAATCCTTCTTCCCTACACCTGCTCCTCCGCCATGTATTCATCTGCTCTATCCTACTATTCCTCCTCTGACTAGTTCGTGGCACCAACCCCCTCCTACCTTTCATGGAAGCAATGAATCTACCTGACTGTATCCGCAATTTTTTTTCCTCCCTTCCTGAAACTGCCATCCATCATACCTTACTCCTGTAAATTCCTCATTACCTCTTAAGTGTCACTCCAACTGATCCATGTGATCCGATTGGATTCGCAACCAAACACACTTCCTGCAGATATAATCGTCAGTAACGTTTAAATTCTCCCTAATCTCCCACATCCAACCGGATATTACAATCCTTGAGGACCTACCCTTTAAATTCCTGCCTAATTTCCTATATTCTCTCCTTAGAACCTCGTCCTTTCATTGTCCTATGTCGTTGGTTCCAATGTGTACAATGACATCCTACTGGCCCCCCTCCCCTTTGAGAATATTCTGCACCCTCTCTGAGATGTCCTTGATCCTGGCGCCAGGGAGGCAACGCACCATTCTGATGTCTTGCAGTCGGCCCCAAAAATGTCTGTCTCTGCCTCTAACTAGAGAGTCCCCTATCACAATTGATCGCTTGGAACCTGATATACCCCTTTTTACAGTAGAGCCAGTCTCAGAACTGGAAACTAGGCTGTCAGTGCTATGTTCCCCTGAGATTCTTCATTGCCTACATTTTCCAAAACAGTATACTTGTTTGAGATGGGGATAGCCACAGGAGACTCCTGCACCACCTGCCTACCTTTCCTACCGTTCTTGGACGTATCCCATCTATCTTACTGTATCTGCGGCTTTGCTACCATCATGAAACTAGCACTGATTGGTATGGATGGTAGTTTCAGAATGGTCGGAAAGCGGCTTCTGTAAATTCCTCATTGCCTCTAACTGATTCGTGCGAACCGGTAGGATTCACAGTCAAACACACTTCGTGCAGACATAATTATCAGTAACATGCAAACTCTCCCTAATGTCCCATATCAGACAGGAAGAACACATCAGTCTAGTAAACGCCCTCTTTGCACCTTAACAACCTACAGACCCTGAAAATAGCTGTCTCACTGCTGTATAAAAGACACTTCCAGGATAAACTCATTACGTTTTATATTTTTAAATTTTAATCAAGAAACAGATCTCAACAAAACAGCAAATCAAAAAAAGCGCACTGTTGTAACTTTACAATAAAAAGTAGAGTCACATGATGTCCCATGGTAGAAACCCTCATAGTTTTCCCCCTGAATTGACTGCTGACCTCCACAAGGGGTAATGTGCAGCAAGGAGAATGTACAGTCATCCTGGGCCGGGAGGAGGAGATGTTGGGAATTTTACCCGAGACTGACAATGATGTATTTTATGAACTTGTGTTACAGGATATTACAGTGGACTTGCAGGTGGGAATCTCGGTAATTGTAATGCCAAACTCTGACAGAATTACTTAATTCATCAGAACCTGGATATTGGCATTGTGTGTGAGTATTGTGTTCCTGCTCATTCTCACTTGCTGCATAAAATTTCTCCCTTAAATCACCCCATTCTCACAGATTTTCCCCAAAACCTTCAAGGTCTGTCCTGCAATCCTTTTATGCTCAGCTGATGAGTGTAGGTTTTATCATCCTAATGTATATCTTCTGTAACCACTTGTACCAAAGCTCCCCTCGATTTCCTTTGATGCAAGGAGAACAATCTCAGTTTCTCCAAACACTTTATTTTGCAATGTATGTTTGCTGTCTATAAGGCACTCATCAGGATTGTGTTGAAACATTCTCCACTTGCCTGCATCAGTGCAGCCCCCAACAATATGAAAGAGAGTGAAAATACTCCAGGACAAAGTGCTGTACTTGAGTGGTGTCCCATCTGCCATCTTCAACATAGCCTGTCTCCTCACCATTGTCCTACCAGACACTAGGGTTGCTCTTTCATTAGAGAGAGATGACTGGTGGTGGTTTAACCTGAAGGTTACCACACTGTAGTTGAGGGGAGAGGTTGAGAAGGAGTGTCCATCTGTTGTAGATGGATATTCTCAATGTGTACCAGCAACATCCATGTCATATGAATAAATAATACTTTTAAACAAACCCTAACCATGCAACTAAAATCCTTCATCCGACAAACTATTCTGGTAAATCTCCTCTGCACCCTCTCCGGGCCCCTCCCATCCTTCCCAGTGTGTGGTGATCTCTGGTTTGCACAGACCTAGATGCTCTGTGAACCTGTGTATGATGTCATCATGCAATGACAATTACACTGAACCTCACTGTCTGTAAGGGTGGTAGAAGCAGAAATCCTGATAATATTTAAAACATATCTAGGTGCACTTACAATGCAAAAGCAGACAATGCTGTGGTCCAAGTGCTGGAAAATATGATCAGAATAGTTAGTTTTCTTTTTAACTGGCACAGACTTGATGGGCCTCTGAGCCTTTTTCTGTCGGAAGTACTTGATGTAGGAATATGAAAAGCACCAGTTGAAAGCAGGTCAAAGAAGGTGATATTAGAATAGATGACACATGATTGGTCAATGTTTTTCAGGAGGAAAGTAAGGTAGAGAAGCGGGCTGCTTTAGAAAGAAATTCTGGAGCTCTGGGTGTGGAATCTGAAAGTGCTACCATCAAATGGAGTAATGAAAATGGGGTATCCTCATCGGAATGGTACTGGGGAAAGTACATATCTCGGGGATTTGTGAGGCTGGAGAATATTAGAGATAGGGACGGTTCTGAGGCTGTAGAAGATGACAGGGATGGTTGTAAGGGCTGGTGCAATTAACAGAGATAGGGAGGGTCATGAGGCTGGAGGAGGTTATAGGGTTTTTTAAAATTCATTCATGGGATGAGGGCATCGCTGGTTAGGCAGCATTTATTGCCCATCCCTAATTGCCCAGAGGGTAGTTAAGAGTCAACCACATTGCTTTGGGTCTGGAGTCACATGGAGGCCAGACCAGGTAAGGATGGCAGTTTCCTTCCCTAAAGGACGTTAGTGAACCAGATGGGTTTTTCTGACAATTGGCAATGGATTCACGGTCATCATTAGACCGTTAATTCCAGATATTTATTGAATTCAAATTCCACCATCTGTCGTGGCGGAATTCGAACCCAGATCCCCAGAACATTATCTGGGTCTCTGGATTAACAGTCCAGCGATAATACCACTAGGTTGAAGGATGTTACAGAGGAAGGAAGTTTTGTTGGGGCTGGAGGAGATTAGAGATCGGAAGGTTTGTGAGGCTGGAGGAGATTCCAGAAATGGGGAGGGTTGTAAGGCTGGAGGAGATGATCGTCCAAAAAACACAGTAGTGTATTTGCAGCACATGGACTACAGCAGTTCGGGAGGGCAGCTCACCACCACTTTCTCCAAGGGTAAGACTACACACCATGAATAAATTAAAATAAAGATGGATTTCTGTTTTGTGGAGATTTATCAGAAGCTCAGATAATTCTCCTTGAAGCTGAGAAGGTTAAGCAGTGATTTAGTCCATGTAGAAACATTTCCATGGTTTTCATTTGCAGAGAGAGAGAAATTATTAACATTGTCACAACTTTTGGTAACCGTAGAACACAGCTTTTATTGTCATTCAGCATGGAAAAAGACCCTTTGGCGCAACTCATCCATGCCAACCAGGTTTCCGAAACTAAATTAGACCCATTTGCCTGGATTTGACCCTGCCCCCCTCCACCTTTCCTGTCTTTGTACCTGTCCAAATATTTTTTAAATGTTGTATTTGTACTCGCCCCTGCCATTTCCTCTGGCAGCTTGTTCCATATACAAGTCCCACTCTGTGAGGAAAAGATTGCACTTCGGGTCCTTTTTAAATCTTTCCCTTCTCACCTTAAACAGATGCCCTTTAGTTATGGACTCCCCAACACTGGGATAAAGACCTTGGCTATTCACCTTATTTATGCCCCTTGTGAGTTTATAAACCTCAATAACATCACTCCTCAACCTCTTATGATCCAGGGAAAGAAGTCCTAGCCTATCCAGCCTCTCCTTATAGCACAAACCCTACAGTCTTGGAAATACCTTTTTTGCACCCTTTCCAGTTCAATAACATCCTTCCTGTAACAGGGCAACCCAAATTGTATGCAGTGCTCCAAATGTGGCCTCACCAATGTCTCGTACAGCTGTAACATGATGTCCTAATTCCTGTGCTCTGACTGATGAAAACAAGTGTGTCAAATGCAGCCTTCACTACCATTTCTACTTGTGACAACACTTTCAAGGAACCAAGTACCTGCACTGCTAGGTCTCTTTGTTTTACAGCATTCTCCAAGGTTCTACCATTAGCTTGCTTCACCAAATGCAAAACTTCTAAACTCCATCTGTCATTCCTCGACCCACTGGCCCCATTGACCAAGATCCCGCAATGCTCTTAGATACTGGTCGGAAAATGCCCAGAGACTTGCCCAGGTTTATTTCCCAAGTGGAGATTCCCGTGCTTTTGCGCAGAGGGACATGGGTGTCCTTGTGCATGAATCGCAAAAAGTTGGTTTGCAGGTGCAGCAGGTAATTAAGAAGACAAATGGAACATTGTCCTTCATTGCTAGAGGGATGGAGTTTAAAAACAGGGAGGTTATGCTGCAGCTGTACAGGGTGTTGGGTCAGGCCACACCTATTACGATTTGGCCTCCTTACTTGAGAAAGGATGTACTGGCACTGGATGGGATGCAGAGGAAGTTCACTAGATTGACTCCAGAACTGAGATATTTGCCTTATGAGGACAGGTTGAGTAGACTGTGACTATGCTCATTGAAATTTAGAAGAATGTTGGAGTTGGGGGGATGGGTGAACCTTAGAGTACTATACAAGATAGATAACATAGAAGCAAGGAGGTTGTTTCCACTGGTGGGTGAAACTGGAACTAAGGGGCATAGTCTTAAAATAAGGAGGAGCAAATTGAGGACTGAGTTGATGAGGAACTTCACCCAAAGGGTTGTGAATGTGGAATTCCCTGCCCAGTGAAGCAGCTGAGGCTACCTCGTTGAATGTTTTTAAAGCAAAGATAGAAAAATTTTTGAACAGTAAAGGAATTAAGTGTTATGGTGAGCGGGTGGGTAATTGGAGCTGAGTCCATGAAAAGGTCGGCCATGGTGTTAATGAATGGCAGAGTAGGCTCGATGGTGCAGATAGCCTATTCCTGCTCCTATTTCTTATAGTCTAGGAGGTCGGGTTTTGCCCCTTCTCTAAAAGGGCCATCTACATATTGATTGAGAAAGTTTTCTTGAACACACTAAAGAAATTCCTCCTCATTCCAAGTTCGTGATATTATGACAGTCCCAATCTATGTTTGGAAAGTTAAAATGCCATACCATTACAGCCCTCTTTTTTTTTTTTCTGTACTGCTATCTGTGATCTCCCTGTATATTTGCTCCTCAATTTCCTGCTGACTATTGGTGGAGCTAACAGTACAATCCCGTCAAAGTGATCATCCCTTTTTATTTCTCAATTCCACCCATATATCTTCACTGGATGATCCCTTAGTAACATCCTAAGTAGTGGATGATGTTTTCCATAATCAAAAACGCGGCGCCCCTTTCCTTTCTGGCCTCCCTTTCTATCCATACTATTGCAGCTATACCCTGGAGCATTCGCCCTCCTTCAGCCAATTTTCTGTAACAGTCCGATGTTCCCTTCCATGCCCTTTCAGATAACTGGCAAATAATACGGTGTGAAAATGAGAAGATTATTTTACTGGGTAAGTTCTGAGGATCTTGAACAGTCTGAACAGCAACTCGAAGCAGTTGTTCTCAAGAGAGATTTGGAATTTAACTTGTCAAGGAAAGATTTTCAGGCCAAGGCAATGGGCACAGGAGTTGGTATAGCGTTTTTTGAGTGAGAGAGTCCAGCCCCAATGGGCTGATTGGCCAGAGCCCACTATGCTCTGTGATTCTGCACCATTCATTGTGAATGATGAAGTTCACCCCAGGACAGTAGACCGGGTGCCTCCTGCCACTTAGCTCACGGTGGGGCTCGGCTGATTGATGGCAGGTCAGGGACCAATAGGAGGAGAGTAGGCCCGACTGGCAAACGATGTGGGCTCGGGTGGTCTTCCAACCAATCAGAGGGTGAGGGGCGGGTCCAGCAGGATGACGCGTGGTTATCAACTCTACAAGCGCAGTGCCGCTGTGACTGCTGCCTGAGTAAGTATTAGAAGTAAGGAGACAGGAATGGGGGGCAGGATCAGCAGACACGGAGAAAAATTGAGCCAATGTGGATTGGGACGTTTTATAAACACAGGTGTAGATACTAGACTCAAATTAGAAATTCTTGATCCCACTTTTGCAGCGAACAGAAAAGCGGCTGCAGGCCTCAGGCGCTGAAACGCCCTGGGTTACCTCTGCCATGTTTACTGGGGACAAGGTACAGCAGCGCACATACATATGCTTCTCATCTCTAGGTGGGTGTTGGGCTGACTTGGAGACGACTTACATGCCGCAAAGTCAAACCAAGAGAAAGGTTTCTAGATTTTTATTGTGGGCTGACCATCATTTATCTGAATCTTCTGAGCTCTTTTGTGGCTACAAGAGTAGACCAGAAGCTAGGAATGCTGCAGCGAGCAACTTGCCTCCTGACTCCTAAAAGCCTGTCCACCATCTACAAGGCACAAGTCAGGTGGGTGATGGAATACGCCCCACTTGCCTGGATGAGTGCAGCCCCAACAACACTTAAGAAACTTGACACCATCCAGGACAAAGCAGCCCGCTTGATTGGCACTACATCCACTCCCACCACCACCGACGCTCAGTAGCAGCAGTGTGTACTATCTACAAGATGCACTGCAGAAATTCACCAAAGATCCTCAGACAGCACCTTCCAAACTTATGACCACTTCCATCTAGAAGGACAAGGGCAGCAGATATATCGGAATACCACCAGCTCGAAGTTTCCCTCCAAACCACTCACCACTCTGACTTGGAAATATATCGTCGTTCCTTCACTGTCACTGGGTCAAAATCCTGGAATTCCCTCCCTAATGGCATTGTGGGTCAACCTACAACAGGTGGACTACAGCGGTTCAAGAAGGCAGCTCACCACCACTTTCTCAAGGGCAACTATGGATGGGCAAGAAATGATAGCCAGCCAGCGATGCCCACATCCCACAAACGAATAGGAAAAAAAACTCATTTTGCAGGATATTATTTGAAGATAATTTGTAGACTAGTATCTCAAAATAAGTTCTGACAGAGTCAGTGGAGTCATCAAGATCTGAATATCACGAGCATTTGTCTCAGGAAGGAAAAAGATTTGTCTTGATGTGTCTGTGGGAAAATTGCTCTGATATGTTTCAGACATGTGGTTAGACCATCCCTGGGGTATATGTTCAATTTTGGGCCCGGCAGCTAATGAAGGAAATTGTAGTCTGAGAGGCGCCACTTACAGCTATCTGTGATCTCCCTATATATTTGCTGCTCAATTTCCTGCTGACTGATGGGGGAAGCTAACAGTACAATCCCATCAAGGGATTGCCTCCCCTTTGTGATTCCAATCCTCGTGGCATTATCACTGGACTGTTAATCCTGAGACCCGGATAACATTCTGGGCACCTGGGTTCAAATCCGCCACGGCAGATGGTGGAATCTGAATTCAGTAAAAAAAAGTCTGGAATTAAGAACCTAGTGATGACCATGAATCCATTGCCAATTGTTGGAAAAACCCACCTGCTTCACTAATGTCCTTTAGGGAAGAAAACTGCAATGTGGTTGACTCTGAACTGCACTCTGGGCAATTAGGGGTGGGCAATAAATGCTGCCTAGCCAGCAAAGTCTTCATCCCGTTAATGAATAAAGAAAGGGAAAAAAAAAGTGATCACCCCTCTTTATTAGAGATAACAAGGTGTAGAGCTGGATGAACACAGCAGGCCAAGCAGCATCTAT
>JAHRHZ010000127.1:1750011-1767463 GCA_024137785.1 Ginglymostoma cirratum
TCTGAAGAAGGGTCTAGGCCTGAAACGTCAGCCTTCCTGCTTCTCTGATGCTGCTTGGCCTGTTGTGTTCATCCAGCTCTACACCTTGTTATCTCAGATTCTCCAGCATCTGCAGTTCCTACTATCTCTGAAACAATTTTAACCCCTCTTTATTTCCCAGTTCCACCCATATATCTTCTCTGGACGATCCCTCGAGAACATTTTAAGTAGTGGGTGATGTTTTCCATAATCAAAAACGTGATGTCCCTTGTCTGTTTGAAGGAACAGTCATATTTAGTCTAAATCACACCAGCAGTTTTGATGTAATCTTAAAAATATTGACATTATTAAGAGAAAGACGTGAGACATAGCGGGAGGGCTCTAAATCGCAGTCTGCTTCTCTTATTTGATGTGGGAAGCCAGGCATGTTTTCAGTGCCCAGGACCTGCAAAAAGTGTGTCCAGCTGCAGCTCCTGGAAGCCTGAGTTTTGGAGTTAAAGTGACACCTGTGGACACTGTGGAGCATTTACAATTTGGCGAGTGTTGTGGATAGCACATAGAGAGGTGGTTACACCGCACATTTCACTCCACAGGCAGGAAGGGAATGGGTGACTACCAGGAAGAGCAGGAGGGCTAAGCAGGCCGTGCAGGAATCTCGTGTGGCTATTTCTCTGCAAAGCAGATATACTGTTTTGGATAATGTTGAAGTGAATGGCCTCTCGGGATAACAGCCACAGCCAAATTAATGGCACCATGGTTGGCTGTTCTGCAGAGGGAGGGAGAAATAAGCATAGAAATGCTACAGTTGTAGTGGATTCAATCATAAGTGGAATAGATAGGGGTTTCTGTGACCACAAACAAGAATCCAGGATGGTGTGTTGCCTACCTGGCGCTAGGGTCCTTGGAAGTCTTGGAGCCGTAGCAGGACATTCTGGAGGTGGAGAGCGAACAGCCAGTGGTTGTGGTACATGTTGGTACTAACGACATAGGTTGGAAAAAAAAATAAAGTTATGTCATCCTGAGAGCAGAATATAGAGAACTAGGAAGAAATTTGATATGTTAGACCTCAAAGATAGCTATCTCAGGATTACTATCAGTGTTACGAGCTAGTCATACTAGAAACAAAAGAGTATATAAGATGAACACATGGCTGGAAAGATGTTATGGGGTGAGGGTTTCAGATTCATGGAGCATTGGGACTGATTCTGGGGGAAGTAGGACTTGTACAAACTGGAGGAGTTACACCTGGGCAGGAACTGGCACTGATGTGCTTGGGGGGGATGCTTGGTAGAGTGATTGGGGGAGGTTTAAACTAGTATGGCAGGGGAATGGGAACCAGACGGATAAGGCAGTAGGTGCAGAAACTGAGGGAATGGTAGAAACCAAGGCAAATGTGACTAAGAATGGACAGGGAAACAGTGTTGAAAAGAGCAGAGGAGGTGGTTTGAAATGCATGTATTTCAATGTGAGAAGTATAATAGGCAAGGTAGATGAACCTAGAGCTTTAGTTAGTATTTGGAACTATGACATTATTGTGATTACTGAGACTTAGCTGAAAGGGGGACAGGACTGGCAGCTGAATGTCCCAGGAATTAGATGTTTCTTGTGTGATAGAAGGAGATGAAAAAGGCGGGGGGGAGTTGCATTACTGGAAAAGGAGTATCTCACAGCTGTGCAGAGGGAGGATACATCAGAGTACCCATGCAGCAAGACAATGTGGGACAAAATCAAGAATAGGAAAGGTGAAATCACAATGTTGGGAGTAGACTGTAGGCCTCCCAACAACCAACGCGAGATACAGGAGAGCATATGTAGACAGATTTTGGAAAGGTATAAAAATAGCAGTGTTGTTGTGGTGGGTGATTTTAACTTCCCCTGTGTTGACTGGGACTTTCTTCATGCTAGGGGCTTAGATGGGGCAGAATTTGTAAGGACCATTCAGAAGGGTTTCTTGACATAGTATGTAAACACTCCAACCAGGGAAGGTTAACAGCAGTACTCAGGTGAACGTATTAAACTGGGCGAAGGTGAGCTACAACAATATTAGGCAGGAACTGGAGAATTTTGATTGGAGGCAGATGTTTGAGGGTGAATCTACATCAGGTGTGGGAGTATTTCAAACTGCAGTCGGTAAGAGTTCAAGAGCGGTTCCTTTGATAATGAAGGATAGGTATGACAAATTATATGAAGCTTGGATAACCAGGGATGTTATGACCTTGGTCAAAAAGAAAAGGGAAACATATGTAAGGTCTAGGAGGATGGGAACTGATGAAGCCCATGAAGTATGTAAGGAAAGTCAAAAATAACTTAAACAAGGAATTAGAAAGGCTAAAAGGGGTCGTGAAAAGTCATCAGCAAACAGGATTGAGGAGGATCCCAAAGCTTTTTATACATATGTAAAAAGTAAGAGGTAGCCAGGGAAAGGGTTGGCGCACTCAAGGTCAAAGGCGGGAATCCATGTGTGGAGCTAGAAGAGGTACGTGAGGCCCTAAATGAATACTTTGTGCCAGTATTCACCAAAGAGAAGGAATTGCTGGAGGATGACCTAAGGGAGGGTATCAAGGTGAACTGGCAAGATGGAGACAAGATTGGCAAAGTCATAGGAGACAGAGGGTAGCAGTGGGAGGATGCTTTTCTTAATGGAAGGCTGTGACTAGTGGTGTTCCACAGGGATCAGTCCTGGGACCTCTGCTGTTCATAGTCTACATGAGTGACTTGGAGGAAAATGTGGCTGGCCTAAAGTTTTTGGGAAGATTTGTAGCTCAGGTTGTGGATGAGGTTGTAGGCTTGCTTACTGAGCCTGTGTGTTTGATTGCAAGCATTTCATCAACCTGCTGGGTAATATCGTCAGTGCACCTCTAGTGAAGCATTGGTGTTCTGTCCCGTTTGCTATTTATATGCCAACCGAGAGACACAAATAATAAACAGGACAGAACACCAATGCTTCACTGGAGGTGCACTGAAGATGTTAACTAGCAGGGTAACGAAACGTCTGCAGTCAAACGCACCAGTCTATAACCTCGTTTTTGGCCTAATTATTAAGTTTGTGGATCATACAAAGATTGGTGGAGTTGCAGATACTGAGGAGCATTGTCAGAGGATACAGCAGGATGTAGGTCAGTTGAAGGCATGGGCAGAAAAATGGCAGGTGGAGTTTAATCGGACAAATGAGAGCGATGCATTTCGGAAGATCAAGTATAAGTGGAATGTACAGTCAAAACGCTTAGGAGTATAGGTATTGATATGCAGAGGGATCTGGATGTGCAGGTCCACAGATCACTGAAGGTGGCAATGCAGGTAGATATGTTAGTGAGAAAAGGGCTTATGGCATACTTCTCTTTGTTGGAAGAGACATTGAGTATAAAGATAGGCACGTTTTGCTATACTTTATTGAACTTTAGTTAGACCACACTTGGAATGCTGCATACATTTCTGGTCACCACACTACCAGAAGGAAATGGATGCTTTGGAAAGGGTACAGAAAAGGTTTACCAGCATGTCGCCTGGTATTGGGGATTTTAGCTATGAAGAAAGGTTGGATAGATTGGGTTTGTTTTCACTGGAACACAGCAAGTTGAGGGGTGACCTGATAGAATTTGATAAGACTGTGAATGGCATGGATAGAATGGAAAGTATGAGGCTTTCTCCTAGGGTGGAGGGGTCAAATACTAGGGGACACAGGTTCAATATGCAGAGGGGAGTTTAAAAGAGATGTGTGAGGCAGGTCTTTCACACAAGGGGCGGTAAGTGCCTGAAACGCACTGCCAGAGGAGGTGGTAGAAGTAGACACAATAGCAACATTCAAGAAGCACCTGGATGGATATATGAATAGGAAGAGAATGCAGATCCTGTCATTGAAGACAGTTTTAGTTTGGAAGGGCAAAACATGTTGGTGCAGGCTTAGAGGGCCAAAGGGCCTGTTCTTATGCTGCATTGTTCTTTGTTCCTGACAAATTCCTTATTTTCAAATACCTGGAAACTCCTTTTTAACATTCCTGCTGGTCTCGGGTCCCAGCACCCCTTCAGGTGAAATGTTTCAGATCATTGAGAACTCTGTTGATCCAGGTACTGCTGAAGTTCCATGTTGAGTGTACAGGGTTGTAGAAAGCTGGATTGAAAGCTTGGACGCTGTTCCCTGAGCTCCCATTGAGCATCATTGGAACAGGACAGGAGGTTGAAGTCAGTGGGTGTGAGTAGACAGTTAAAATATCAAGGCTGCACTGTGAGCGCTGCTTGGCTCAATGAGTGCGCTTTGGAGTTGGAGGGAAATGGAAAGTGAGGCAAGACAGGGAGAAAGTGCAGTGCTCTGTCTCAGTCTGGGCAGCTCAGAAACTGACATGGTCCCAACAGAGACAGCCAATTCATAAGTGAAACCCACAGTATTTTCTTACAGTTTTTAAAAGTGCAATATATCAACTTAAAGAAAAAGGTACTTAAAGAAAGGTATAGCTTTTGGGGTCTCCATGACAGGAGATCCCAGACCTTTGGTGTGCTCCTCTCGCGCACTGTGGGAAATGAGGGACTCTTTCAATGTCCCTGATGACTATTTTTGCAGCAAGTGTGTACACCTGCAGTTACTGGCTAACTGCTTTTCTGAGTTGGGACTGGGGATAAACTCACTGTGGAGCATCTGTAATACTGAGAATGTTGTGGACGATACATTTAACAGGTTGGTCACACCGCAGGTGAGGATTACTCAGGCAGAAAGGGAACAAGTGACCATCAGACAAAGTACAAGACCCAGGAATGAAGTGCAGAAATCCCCAGTGGGCATCCCCAGATATACTGACTTGGATATTGTTTCGGGTGTGACGGGAGAAGAGGCGGCCTCTGAGGAGGAAAGCAGCAACAGCCAGGTTCATGGCACCGCAGGTGTCTGTGCTGCATCAAAGGGGAGGAAAAGGAGCAGCAGGTCTACGGTGATAGTAAATTCAAAGTCAGGGGTACAGATAGGCACTTGTGTGACTGCAGACATGAATCCAGGATGGTATGTTACCTCTATGGTGTCAGGATCAGAGATGTCATGGAGCAGCTGCAGGAAATTCTGGAGCGGGAGGGTGAACAGCGAATGGTTGTGGTACACATAGACACCAATGACAAAGGGATGAGAACCTAAAAGCTGAGTATAGGAAGACGGGAGCTATGTTAAAATGGAGGACCTCAAATGTAGTCATGTCAGGCTTGCTCCCACTGCCATGTGTGAGTGACAGCAGGAATAAGAGGTTAGAACAGATGAATGTGTTGCTGGAGAAATGGTGTACCAGAGAGGGGTTTAGATTCGTGAGACATTGGACACATTTCTGGGGAAGATGGGTCCTGTACAAGCCTGACTGGTTGCATCTGGGTAGAGCTAGGTCAAATATCCTCATCACGGCTTTCGCTAGTTCAGTTGATGAGGTTTTGAACTAGCATACCAACAGGCCGGGAATCAAAGTGTAGGCTTAGATGGGTCAGATTCAGATCAGGAAATGGGAGGTAGAATATTAGTGATGTAGTCAACACCTCAGAAAGACAAAAGAAATGAGGATTAACTAAGGATTGAGATCCTCTTCATACGTCAGCCATGACATCCCCGGAATCGGCCTGGTGAACCTTCTTCATGCTTGCTGTCACCAGGACATCCTTCTTCAGGAAAGGTGACCGAAAGAGCACACAGTAATCCAGGTTTGGGCTTACCAAGGCCCTTAAAGAAAGACATCCCTGCTCCTGTATTTGAATTCTCTCACTGTGAAAGCCAATGTATCATTTGCATTCTTCCCTGCTTGCTGCACCTACCTGCTTACTGAAAAAGCATCACAAACATGAAACAAAATAATTCTTCAAGGTTGCAATGGTTCCTACATCAACCACCATTTCAAATGCTGGCAGACCTGCTGTCTATCTCCACTATTTTGTGTTTTTATGTCAAATTTTCACCATTTTGCTGCTGCATGTATTCTTATTCCTTTGGAGGGATCGAAGGTTGTGAGGAGAAAACAGGAACAGGGTTGAATTGTTGATCTATAAAATGCATATCCTCCCTCCACCTCTATCTCTTTCTGTAGTTTTTTTTTGCAAACACTGATATGTTCACTTCCCTGAAGGACATTTATAAACCAGTTTGGTTTTAATGATAATCCAGCAGTTTCCCCAAGTGTCAGCTCCACAAATAACTAGATTAATTTCTCTGTTTCACAACTTGTGTGTGTTCTTCTGGTTTCTCTCACTACTTTTGTTTTCTGTTTGAAAGGTCGATTTACAGTGAACAAATTCAAATGAAACTGCATCCAGATGTGGCAGTCACTATTTATCACAACCTACTTATCTCAGGATTTTGAATGTTGAAAGAAAAAGTACCATTCACACTGGGGAGAAACCCACATTCTCTGTGTTTGGAAGAATCTGTGAAGATTCATCTGAAATGTCCAAACGCCAACACAGTCACATTGGGGAGAGACTGTGGAAATGTGGGGATTGCGGGAAGGGATTTCTTTACCCATCCCAGCTGGAAACTCATCAGCGCAGCCACACTGGGGTGAAGCCATTCACCTGCTCTGATTGTGGGAAGGGATTCACTCAGTCATCCAGCCTGCTCAAACACCAACGAATTCATACTGGAGAGAGACCATTTGCCTGTTCTGAATGTGGGAAAGCATTCATTCACTCATCTCACCTACAGAGACACCAGCGAGTTCACACTGGAGAGAAACCATTCATCTGCTCTGATTGTGGGATGAGATTTGCTCAGTCATCCAGCCTGCTCAAACACCAGCACGTTCACACTGGAGAGAGACCATTCACTTGCTCTGATTGTGGGAAAGGATTCACTCATTCATCTAACCTTCTGAGACACCAACGAGTTCACACTGGGGAGAAACCATTCATCTGCTCCCAGTGTGGGAAGGGATTCACTCGGCCATCTGGCCTGCTGAGACACCACCGAGTTCACTCCAGGGAGAGACCATTCATTTGCTCTGAATGTGGGAAAGGATTCACTCACTCATCTAACTTACTGTTACATCAGCGAGTTCACGCTGGAGAGAAATCATTCACCTGTTCTGAGTGTGGGAGGAGATTCACTTGGTCATTCAACCTGCTGGCACACCAGCGGGTTCACGCTGGAGAGAGACCGTTCACCTGTTCTGAGTGTGGTAAAGGATTCACTAGATCATCCAACTTGCTGACGCACCAGAGAGTCCACACTGGGGAGAGACCATT
Organism: Ginglymostoma cirratum; assembly: GCA_024137785.1. Classification (NCBI taxonomy): domain Eukaryota; kingdom Metazoa; phylum Chordata; class Chondrichthyes; order Orectolobiformes; family Ginglymostomatidae; genus Ginglymostoma; species Ginglymostoma cirratum. Next base: position 1,757,188 of record JAHRHZ010000127.1, read on the forward strand.
CACCTGCTGTGAGTGTGGGAAGGAATTCTCACGGTCATCCGGACTGTTAACGCACCAGCGAATTCACCACAAACCGCAGTCAAAAGATTTTGTTCTTATTCCCACCAAGGAATGAACCATGGTCTTTGGGCTATTTGTACTGATGTTATTAATCCCTGCTCAATTAAAGGCGCTGATATTGTTGATAAGATGTTAATAACATTTCTGTATCTGTCGGGTAGATTTTGGAAATGATCACATGTTCGATCTCACTGGGTAAAGATTGTCTACCTGCACAGTGTGTGAGGAGTGATTTCCTGGTCCATCAAGACTAGTTAACCACCAGTGAATTTCTGAGGAACTGTAGAAATTGTTTTTTTGATCCTAATGTTATTTATATCCAAACCATGTTTTCTGGGCCTGGTTCTGACGTTCTTGGATAACCAGACAAGTGGCATTTGCAGTTTTGGAGAAGAATGATATAAATCAGCTTTTTGTTAAAACTATTGTGCATCAAGTCTTTATCTTATCTCTAAAGCAGGCTCATTTATTTTGAAGGGCTCTCCACCTCCCCATCTCCTCTATCCTTACCTCCAACAAATGCAAAGAACTCGTGGACATTGTCTCATTCTGAATGACAAATAATCAGTTTGCTTCACATGAGCTGGTGGGACAAGACATCTCTACATTGAGGGACAACTTGTAATGCTGGAATTGTCATGCACCATTGGTATTCTGTGCACAGGGAAGACGTTTCTTTTTCCCTTTTGTTCACGTTTTGTTCAAGGTGGATGGGGTTGCACCTGAACTGGAATTTGAGCAGCATCCTTCTGTAAAGATGGGGTGTGGGTGTGCATTTTGAGTGCTGTTGGGGTGTGTATGAAATAACAGGGCAGGGGCGTGGAATGTAGAGACAATGTTCAAAAGAGTGAGGAGGGCCAAAAAGAGAAGAAACAACAAGTGAGCCAGGAAGGCAACAAGATTACAGTAAAAGCAAGGTTGAATGGTATTTATTTTAATACTAGGAGTCTGACGAACAGGGCAGAAGAGATTAGGGCACAAAGTAAAACATGGGAGTACAATGACATTGCATTCAGTAAGAGAGAGGCAGGATTGGCAACTGAGTGCTCCAGGCTACATGGTCTTAATGTGAAACAGTGAAGGAATGCAAAAAGGAGGGGGTTTGCAGTACTGTTCAGGGAATCTGTTAAGGGATCACACCTTAGAAAACTTCTTAAACTGTGAGAAATAGAGGAGCACGTAAGTAGCTAAATTCTGGGGAAGTGTAAAAGTCATATGTCATGATATTGAAGAATTTTCCCAACATTAGTTGTGGTCAGCATGGTATGAAAGTAGGGGAACTTTTAACATACATCCAGCACAGCTTTTGAGGCCAGTATGCAAAAGTCCCCAACAAGGAAGGGGTATGGCCTGGACTTTTTGGCAATAAAGGCAAACAAGTAGTTGAAGTATCAGTAAAGCGCATTTTTCAAACAGTTATTGTCACTCTTTGATTCACATTTGCGTGAAAAAGAATAAGGAAGCACCTGAAATCACAGCTGTAAACTGATGTATTTAGTCAGAACAAACGCAATTTGGCCAGAGTGGGCTGAGAGCAAATACTTCCAGGTAAATGTGCAAGAAGAAACTTAAAAGGGGAGATAAGGAGATCCACAAGGGGTTGTGAATTGATAGCCAGACAAAATAAAGGAAAATCTCTGGTTGTTTTATGGGTATATTGATGGTTAAAGGATATTGAGGGATAGAGTAAAGCCCATTAAGGGTTCACAGCAGTAATTTGTGTGTGGAGGCAGAGGATATAGATAGTGTTCTAAATGAATACATTGCGGCAGGGTCCACAATTGAGAGAGATAATATTGGTGTAGAAGTCAGGAAGAAGGTCTGTGATCAAATTAAAGAGAGGAGGTTCTGAGTAGCCTGGCAGGCTTAAAAGTAGATAAAAAATATCCAGGGTCAGATCAAAGGTATCCCAGGTTTGTGGAATGAAAGAGCAGAGGCACATGCAAAAACTTTCAATTCCTCTCTGGCCACAAGAGGTGCCAGAGCTCTGAAGGACAGCCAAAGTGGTGCTTTTATTCAACATTGGCCTACAGTTTCTTGATTAATCCCATCAGTCTCACCTTGGTGGTGGGGAAACTATTGGAAACAATTCTAAGGGACAGAATTAATTTGCAATTAAGAGGCAGGGATTAATTAAGAACAGGCAGCAGGGACTTCTGAAGGGGAGATCACGTAATCACAAATTGATCAAATATTTGAAGAGATGTCCAGGTGAATCAATGAGGCCAATACTTTTAATGTAGTCTCCTTAGACTTCAACATGGCTTTTGATAAGTTCCTGCATGGGAGGCTGATAACAGATTAAAAGCCCATGGGTTCCATTGAGATTTGGCAAGTTAGATCCACATTTCGCTGACAGGCAGGAATCACAGGGTAATGGTTGAGAAGTGTTTTTTTCCAGCTAGAACTGTGTGTCCAGTAGAGTCCCACAGTGGTCAGTGTTAGGGCCCTTGCTATTTACAAAAATAGTTTAGACTTGAATGTGGAAGGATTGATCAGTTATTTTCACAGATGATGCAAAACTGATGGGGTGGTAAATCATGAGGTTAGCCTTTGATTACAGGAGGATACAGATGGGCTGGTCAGATTGAATTCCATTAGTCACTGATAAGCCAAATTGGATAAGCAAGAAGTGATGTGCTTGAACAGCATAACTGGTCAACCCGGTTAACCAAGAGGTTGGTGATTCATAGATCAAGCCAGGGAAGAAAGCCTCATTTTTGTTCCCCTTCAGCATACTCTGTGATGCGATCCTGCATTGTCAATGAGGATATTGGTAGCGAGACAAAGTCGCGAACCATTTCAACTCCCCTCTCATTCCTCAGATGACATGTCCATCCTGGGCCTCCTGCAATGCCACCCGAAGGCTGCAGGAACAGTAAATCATATTCAGCCTGGGAACCCTGCAGCCCAATGGCACCAATGTGGATTTCACAAGCTTCAAAATCTCCCCTCCCCCAACCGCATCCCAAAACCAGCCCAGCTCATCTCCACCTCCCTAACCTGTTTTTCCTCTCACCTCAAGCCACACCCCCATCTCCTATCTACTAACATCATCCCGCCCCCTTGACCTGTCCGTCCTCCCTGGACTGACCTATCTCCTCCCTATCCCCCTACCTACACTCACCTTTACTGGCTCCATCCCCGCCTCTTCGATTTGTCTGCCTCCTCTCCACCTATCCTCTCCTCTATCCATCCTCTATCCACCTTCCCCTCTCTCCCTATTTATTTCAGAGCCCTGTTCCCCTCCCCCATTTCTGATGAAGGGTTTAGGCCTGAAACGTCAAGTTTTCCTGCTCCTATGATGCTGCTTGACCTGCTGTGTTCATCCAGCCCCATGCTTGTTGTCTCCGATTGCTTTCTCCAGTGTTATCTTGTAAGTCCCCAAACACAGGTTTTAATTCATGATGCAGAAAAATTATGAAAGAAAGAAAATGGAATTTGGCCCTAATTGCTAAGTGTTGGAGTTTAAAAATAGGGAGATCTTGTTGCAACTATACTTGATAGAGGTGTACAAAATGATCAGCGGTATAGATAGAGTGGACAGCCAGAGACTTTTTCCTAGGGCGGAGGTAGCTATTACGAGGGGGCATAGTTTTAAAGTGAGTGGAGGTTGATACCAGGGAAACGTTAGAGGTAGGTTCTTTACTCGGAGTGGTAGGGGCGCTTCCGCATTGCTGGAGAAGGTAGTGGAGTCGGCCTCATTAGGGGCATTTAAGCAGTTATTAGATAGGCATATGGATAATAGTATAAGGTAGGGGTGGAGGTTAGATAGACTTCAGGATTAGGGTAAAAGTTTGGCACAACATCATGGGCCGAAGGGCCTGTACTGTTCTATGTTCTGTGTTTTATACAGGGTGTTGATGAAGCCAATCCTAGTATATTATTCACAGTTGTGGTCTCTGTATTCAACAAAGAATAAGCTGATTAAATGCAGTCCAAAAGAGATTTGCTAAGCTAATTGAGGAGGCAAAGTGGTGGCACATAAAGAAAGAAAGGATTAGATCAGCCTTATTGCCATGCATACCGGTATATAGCGAAAAGTGCAAAAAGTCACCACTCTCTGATGCTGTCCTGTTTTTCTAAACAAAAACAAGAAATTAAAGTAGCAGATTTGGATCTTATCCTGTTTAGTCCAGTTTACGATGGCTCAGGTCCTGTTTGCCTACTCAGCTGCAATCTCTTTGGCTCTCTCTCCTGACGCTGAAAATCAGCCAGTTTCTGAAACTGGGCTCCTCCACCACTGCTGCCACTCCTGCAGCCAAGGCCAAGCTGGAGCTGGCTGTGGGCCTGAGCCTGTGTGAGGGCCCAGCAGAGTCCCACTTCAGGGCTCCATCCCCTCCACCACCACTGCTTCTGTGGTAGGGTCCAAGCTGAGTCCTGTGCTGGACTTGGCAGGGTGTTGGATCGATGCTGCTGATGCCATCTGCCTCCACTGGTGCTCCTGTTGTGTTTGAGCTTAAGAGTCACTGAACTCATCAACAAAAATTGCAGAAGTACAGGTACTGAGAAGGTGTGGATGTGGCTAGCTCCACTGCATGGTGCCGTCTTGATGGCGCACAGGAGCAACCGAGCCCCGGGATCAGGAGCCGAATGGTGCCTACCGTGCCTCTGCCACCTTGAGATTTCTTCCCTGCTTTTTCAGATCTCACTACCTCATCGGACATCCTGCCCCATGACTCTTAGGCCTGTGGCTCTGTTCAGTCACATGGTGACGCAGGACAGAAACTCAGAACTCTAAATAGATGTCACCCACAAATTGAGTGACCTACGACTGACAAGGCTTGACCAACGATGCTGGCATAGCAAGCCCAGGTGAACTGAGGGCCTACTGGTTTCCTGTAAGCCCGACATCCTTGTGGAAACATGGAATGGAGGCCCAACCAATGCAAGAACAGTACCTAACCACACAGTGAACCGACAGCGAGGACACACGGCTAGACCGACTCCAAGCGCTCGTGAACAAAACTAGTGCCCATCAAACATCAAACACATCTACTTACCTTGCTGACACTGGAACTGCAACCCCACATGCCCTCTGGCCTGTTGCAGGCCCAACCTTGTTGAGCCCCAGTGCAGGAATGGTGACAACCATGGTGATCCGACATCATGGTGGTACAACTGAACCAGCCATAAGAATGGAGCACTCATGTCTGTGACTCATGGCAAGGAGCCAATCGGGAGCGCACACGTACCTCTTGGAGCAGCAGATGTCCCTCACGGATGCCTGGGATCGAATAGGAGTAGCCACTTACCCAGGAAACATGGAAGATGCACTGGACTTCAGGTAAGACTGAAACTTTGAAGTTTCAAATTCTCCCACCCCGCTTCCTAGCATACGCCTGGCAAGCATCTAAGCCATTGAGAACAAAATTGATTAACTTAAAGTTAGACTCACCGACCAAAGAGATATGAGAGGCTGTTGTATTCTATGTTTTACAGTGACGTGGCTCACTTCTGCTACACCAGACGTGCCTTACAACCTGACAATTTCTCAGTTCACCAAATGGTCTGATCAGTGTCCTTGGGCAAGGCAAGGGATAGTGGAGTTTGACTCCTAAGCAACACCTCCTGGTGCTCAGACGTGGTGACCTTGGAAAGTTACTGCTCCCCGAACCTAGTACCATTCTTACTACCTGTTACATGAGTTCACTTCTGCCATCCTGGCAGCAGTCTACATTATAAACCTATATGGAAGTGAAGAGTGCACTTGATGAAGTATGCATTACTACAAATGATCTTGGGATGGAATACCCAAAGGCCATTTACATAGTAGCTGGTGATTTCAACCAGGCCAATCTCAAAATGTCTCTGTCCCAGCAGAGGTCCGAAGTTTCTTAACCATTGCTACACAACCATCAAAGATGCCTACCACTCCATACTCCATCCTCATTTTGGAAAATCAGGTCACAATGCTGTGTTCCTCCTACTGGATGAGGACTCAGTACAGAAAGAAATGCAGTGCTGGTCTGAGACAATGGAGGGGCTTCCGCAGGACTGTTTAGAGTGAGTGGATTGGACCTGTCACAGACCCCATTAGTAAGTGTGCAGAAGACTGTGTACCAAAAGAAGTCAATCCTTTTGGGATTGACCCAAAGGCTTTTGTCTGGCCTCCCAGTACCCCTTCGACTCAACAGTTAGTTTTGCCCGATTTTGTGTTTCTGAGATGTTTATGCTGGGGATCTTGCCAAACTGAAGCTGTGATTTACATGAAACATTTCCTTAAATCAGATTCTAACAGACTGTGAAAGCCAGTATTGAAATAAATATCTGGGTAAATGGAGTTGAGTCACAGATTAGACATGACTCTTAATGAATGACACAACAGATCTGAGTGACTCAATGGCCTCCTTCTGTTCCTAGATTCCAAATGGATCTGGCCCCAGATGTAACTGATGAACAGAAAGTCAGGGGAAAACTGGGAACAAGACACAGCAACAGGAAACCAGGTTTTAAGCAAAGTTTGAGGGTGGGAGAAGTTTGGGGAGAACATACGGAATGACTGGAATATGTCATTCAACCCCTTTGAGTCAGCTGAGCATTTCAGTTAGACTCGAACTAAAGGTCAAATAATTTCCTGTCAATATTTATTTGATCTCTATCCAACGTATTAAGCACCAAATCATTTATAAGGAATATTAACATCAATCAAGGCAGAATCCTTCTTTCGGAATGAACATGGTTCAGTCTAGGATGTAATTAACAGTAGCACTAACAGAAGAATGAAACACCTGTGATCGCTTGTGCATTCTCTAGTGTCTCACCAAGTTGGATGATCGAGCAAATCTCCTCCCACATCGAGAGCAAGTGAGTTGCTTCTCCCTGGTGTGAAAGTGTTGGTGTAGATGGGAAGCTTCCCACACACGAGGCAGATGAATGGCTTCTCCCCAGTGTGAACTTACTGGTGTAACAGAAGCTGTGGTGACTCATTAAATCCCTTCCCACACACGTAGCAGGTGAATGGCCTCTTCCCAGTGTGAGCTCGCTGTGTCTCAGATGGTGGGATGAATGGGTGAATCTTTTTCCACACATGAGACAGGTAAATGGCCTCTCCCAGTATGAATTTGCTGGTGTGTCAACAGATCCTGCTTACTTTTAAAGCTGTTCTCACAGACAAAACACTTAAAAAGTCTCTTTGAGTATGAACTTGCTGGTATGTCTGCATTTCGATAACTGTCGGAATCTCCTCTCACAGCTGGAGTGTGGCTTCTCCTGTTTGGTGACACCAGCTGTACTAGTGAACGATGTGAAGCATTTTCCAGTGGCGAAATGGACTAGTCAGACACTTATACAGAGCAGGTTAAAGATACCTGTTGTCTGTATGTGAAACCCATGCAGCGATAAATCGTGTGAGATTCAAATCCTGGCCACAAACAATCTTAACCTGCCATTGATCATTCCATGCTGGTCACAGCCATCTGTTTCACGCAGAAGAAATCTCAGATCACCTAACAATTGTAATGAACAGAGTTCAGATCTTTTTCTGAGGCAATGGAATCGACATTTACATAACATCTACTGGATGATCGTAGCAACTAATCAAGGCTCCTTAGGCAGCACTTTCCAAACCCGTTACCTCAAAGACCTAGAAAGACGAGTGCACCACGTGCTTGAGAATTCCAGTTTCTGCAATTTCGCCAATCCACATGACATCTGACTTGAGAATACATCATCATTCATTCACCGTTTCTGGGTCAATTTTAATCATCTGTTTCTGACTAGAGACTAATTAATACATTTGGTTAAATTAAATGTTAGTTTAAAAATTCACCTTGTTAGCTTACTTCAGTCAAATTAAATGTAACTAGTTAGAAGTTGGGTCAAGTTCTACTGAAATTCATTACATAGACCCATGTACTGGTGTCTGAACATCTTTGCTTATCTCCCCTGCAAGGTCCTAGCACCTCAGATTGTGACTAAACCATCAAATGCAGTTCTCTTTAAAAGTTCATAAGCAGGTATACGGACATCTCCAGGAGAAGCCTTCCATTTATTAGCCTTTAATAGCCTTTCCTACATTTTCCTTTCATTGAAATGTCAATAGGAACAGGAGGCCACTCAGTTCTTTCAGCCGCCTCAACCATTCAATTTGATAAGGACTGACCCATATTCCATGTCCCTTGAAGATCTCAACACAAAATTAACATCTCAGTTTTAGAATGTTCAATTGGCTTTCAGTAACTACAAACTGTTGGGGCAGTGAGTTCCACATTTCTAATTCTCCATCACACTGACATTTCTGTTCTTGCTTCACTGCATTCTTCCAGTGACACTAAACATAAGCTTCAAGAAAGCACTCCATCTTTCGATTCAGCTCTTCGCAGCATTCTGAACTCACCAATTTCATGACTTGATTCAGTTTGTTTCTGTGTTAGCTGCACACCTGCTCCAGGCACTCCTTTTGCTTCCTTGTTTCTTTTCCAACCCGAATTCTGTTCCATGGCCTTGCTTGACTAATGTTTCTGGTATTTAATCTCATCTGCCTTCCCCCACTGTGACAGGTCATCTTTTTTACTTGTCTCAACGCCCACCTCAAACCTTTTTACATTTCTGATATTTCCCAGTCCTGATGAAAGTTCACAGACCTGAAACATTAACTCTGTTTCTTTCTGCACGTACGCTGCCAGACCTGAGGTTCTTTCCAACATGTTCCGTTCTCATTCTCAATTTCAATCTCTCATAGATTGTGGCTGATCTGACAATCCTCACCTTCACTTTCCTGCCTTTCCCCATCACCCTTGAGTCACTTACTGAATAAAAATCTGTCCATCTCATCTTTGTATATATTTAATGATCCAATCTCGACAGTTCTCTGTGTTAAAGAATTCCACAGAATCACAACTCTCATAGAGAAGAAATTCATCTTCATCTCTGTCTTAAATCTGTGTCCATTATTCTGAGATTCTGCCATCTGGTCTAAGATTTTATGCAACATTATGCATCCAAGCTGTCAAGCCCCGTCAGAATCTTTTGCATTTTAATAGGGAGCATCTATGTGATCCTGTGGCAGTTCCTGTTTGCAGTTCTTTGCATTTTTGATTTGAATAGTCAGGTGTTTGTTTTTGACTGGTACGGACTCGATGAGCCTTAAGGACTTTTTCTATGCTGTAGATCTCTGTAACCAGAAGGGAGACTCCTGTGGCTATGGCGCAAGTGCTGCAAGCTTGGATTAGAATAGATGGATGTTTGATGGCCAGTACTGATACAACGGACTGAAGAGCTTCTTTCTATGCTGTAAAAAGAAACTTGATGACTTGATTATTTTGGAGGAGAAATGTATCTCCAGTTAAAATGATTGTGAATTTTACGAAGAGTTGCTTGTACAGAGATTTCATTCCTGAATGACTGAGCTCCAATCTTCAAATGATGCCCCAGTGGAGGGCTTAGCTTCCAATTCAAACATCTGAGAGATTTTGCTGAATTCCTTTAATTCAGAGCAATATCAATTTACTTTCACATTCAGGATCAGCAATGCTGTTGGAATGGTTTAAAACAAGGCTTTCATAGACCACACGCCCCACCTCCCCCTTCCTCTCCCCAAGTTTTTGCTTTTCATCAAAATGTGATTCTTGTTCTAATTCAGTTGAACTAGCCTGAGTGTTTAATATGGGAGTTAGGTGAGTAACTGCTGCTCACACTAGATGGAAAGACATATGAGGCTGGTGAGAGAACTATTACAAAACTACACATATAATTCCCACAGCTTCACGGGGTAGGTGCAGGAATGATTGTTCACCTGATTGAGGGTGTCTGATAGCAGGGGACACAGCTTCAGAATAAGAGCTAGGCCATTAAAGACTGAGACAAGGAGGAGTTTCCTCATTCAGACAATGTTTATTTTTTAGAATTCTCTACCTCAGAGGACTGTGAAAGCTCAATAATTCGGTAGACTCAAATCAGGAATTGACAAATCTTTAGATGTTAAGGATATTGAGGGATATGGGGATGGTACATGAAAATTGTATTGAGGTAAATAAGCATCCATGATCTAGTTCCCAAAACTTTTTGAGTTGAAATAGTCAGACGTGAAAACAAAGTTAACAAGTTTAGAGGCTGTTCTTCAAAACTAGTGCTACTGGACCAGAGATGGTAGGAACTGCAGATGCTGGAGAATCTGAGATAACAAGGTGTAGAGCTGGATGAACACAGCAGGCCAAGCAGCATCAGAGGAGCAGGAAGGCTGACCTTTCGGGCCTAGACCCTTCTTCAGAAATGG
>JAHRHZ010000127.1:1772463-1815247 GCA_024137785.1 Ginglymostoma cirratum
TTTTTCTGAAGAAGGGTCTGGGCCCGAAACGTCAGCTTTCCTGCTCCTCTGATGCTGCTTGGCCTGTTGTGTTCATCCAGCTCTACACCTTGTTATCTCAGATTCCCCAGCAGCTGCAGTTCCTACTATCTCTGAAATTGGTTGGGAACAAGTTGAGAAGCGGAACAGGGGAGAGAAACAAAAGTGAAAGGCAATAATGACTGGGATGCATGAGGCAAGAAGTGAGTGTGGAGTTGGTGACACAACGCTCAGTGTCAGTGCTAATGGGTCAGCCTTTACTGCCCACTGTTTACCCTGACTCACAAACCAGTCCTGATTAGTTCATCACAATGATTCTAGCCTTCTTGGTGTGAGGATCCCTCTGTGTGTATTAACGCAGTTTATGGGCCCCAAGAGGATGAAAACATCCTCATTAACTCCACAGTTTAAACGGGTGAAAATATCACATTTAGACCCATGCAAGAGGAGATTGTCTGTTTCTCTGCATTTTCTGAGGAGAATGTTCAGCTGTGATCTTACCGTGTTTGCAAAAGCAGGGGTTGTTTGACATTATCACTAAGCAACATTGATACAAGAAAGAAAGAGTTACTGATGGTGTGATTAGCTAAATGTACATGTGGATGGGAAAAGCCAAGCCCTGTGTTGTGCTATGGCTTAGTTGGTTAAATCACCTATCTTAAAAGCAGGAAATCCTGGGACTGAATCCTGGTGGTACCTCTGCATTCTGTTGAAGACTCTTTGTTTAAACTGCCCCCAAAAGCCATGTTTTTAATCCAACCGGCAATGTTGATGGAGAGAACTGAGCATGCTTCCTGTGTTTGAGCTCAGCCTATTATCATATGGCGCTCCCACTCCTGTCATCTGGTTTGCCCCCATCAGGGAATGCTTTTCGTGCTAACAATGAATTCATCCTGGTGTTTAGTAGGAATAACAGTGTGAGACAGGATAAACTGCAGGCTTACTGCGGAACGTTGTGGTAATGGTGCAGTCACCATGAGCGTATCACCCTCTTTCTCTGCTGCCACCTTTCATTCACTTTGCACCGACAGGAGAGACAGCGTTGTAATCGTATGATTGTGGTGGCTTTGCTTTTTCTTTGCTGCTGGATTAGGAATTCTATTTCAAGGTCTAACAGCTCATCATATTTTGAAGGTAGAAATATCTGCTTACATCAGGCCTAACTGGGCTACATTATTTGGATACATTATCCAAATAAAATTAGCCCAGTTTTAGACTCTATAGCCTGCGGGGATGGATGGGGGAGCCACTCCGCACCTCCACTTTCAAACAATCTCCGAATCTCAGACTTTTCAAAGAGCTGAAATGGGAAATGAGGGAGATGGAAAGACAGAGAGTGGGAGAACATGAAACGAGCTGAGCTGGATACGCAGAGACAAAGTGAGACAAATAGAGACACATATTGAGGTAGATACTGAAAGGAACCAGGTCTCGATTCAACATGGCTGCTAACTGACAGAAAAGGAAAGGAAAAAGCAACCATTTAGGCGGAACCTTTCCCCACCTCAGGGCAACACAAGCAGCGTTAGAGCTGATAAAGCTTTTTAATGTTGTAAATTTGACGATTGGAAACTAACTAGATATTTTGATAAATGTGCTGCTTCGACAGAAAGAAGTGATAATTGCCCCGGCATTATAATATAGAAATGCATAACTAACATGGTCCCGACGAACGGACCGTGGATCCAAAGTGTTAACTTGGTAACTCACCACAGAGGCTGCCAGACCTGCTGAGGTTGTTTATCAATTTCTGTTTATGTTTCAGATTTCCAGCATTCACAGTTATTGGTACATGTTGGCTTCAATATCATTTGGGATAAATTTGGTTAACTCGCAGCTCCTTTCCTGCTTCTAAAAATCTGTCAGCAATGTTGCAGTCATGGAAAACTAGCAGAGAAGAACTTGCATTCCCTGACCGGGAATCGAACCCGATCTGTGGTGGTGAAAGTGCAGAATCCTAACCAGGGAAGGCGCTAGGCGTGCTTGCATCTTTTCTCAATGACACTGCTTTTGCCTTTTCATTTTTGCTCATTTTGGCTGCAGATCAGTTTCTCCCTGTCTTCGTGTTTTTATAATGTGGAAGAACACCATTTAGCCCGTATTTTCAGTGCGTGTCATCAGTCAGGCATCCATCTATTCTAGTCGCAGTTTACAGCATTTGGTTCATTGCCTTTTGTGTTCTTAAATTTCGAGGGTAAATGTCAATGAGATTATCCCTGTAATCAATGAATGGGACTGAAGTTTGAGATGATAAAACTGGGTTAAAACCCCCTTGAAGAACTCATCCTCATGTTAATCCACAGAGGGAGACACACAGACATATCCCCCAAGCATGAAAGAGGTCTGAGGATGTATGTGCTCCATCTCATTCATGTTCACTTTCCGTCCCCGCGCACAAGGTTTCCTGACAAAAGGCCGTTTTATGTGAAACTCAAGCAAGTTTTCCAGACAATGGGAACTGTTGCTATGAGCTGGGATATGAAACGGACCGTGAGCTGAAATAGTCCCACATGCTGCTCATGTGCTACTTTCAATTTCCAAAACCCACTGATCCAATCACTTCAGCTGCCGGGAATCTGACAAAAACAGTGCCAGGCACACATTCCTCTTTGGAAGCAACTGTCAACTACCACTGCAAATCCGCCTCCAAGCTTCTCATCATTCTGAGTTAGAAATATGCCACTGTTCCTTCAGTGTCGCTGGGTCTAAATCCTGGAACTCCCTCCGTAACAGCATCATGGCTGTATATACGTGCTAACGATTTCAAGTGCTCAAGAAAGTAACTCGTCGCTTCCATCTCTGCGGTAATTAGGGACAGCCAGTAAATCCTATCCCAGTGAGTGATGTCCACATCGGAGGAACCCGTGATCAAAAGTTGCATTTTCTAATTGGATGCCTGCAGTCAGTTGGGAACAAGTCCAGAAGCAGAGCGGGAAAGTGAAATAAAAGTGACAGGCAATGATGGCTTGGAGGCATGAGATAGCAAGTAAGTGTGGAGCTGGTGATGCAAGCCTCAGTGTCAGTGCTAGTGGATCAAATCGAAATTCGACAAACAGAATGTGGGAAGCTAGACAAATGTTATATTCACACAACTGGGGAAATATTACAGAACAACAGTGAACGTCCTTTGACATTATCCTCAAATGTACGTGCCACACCCCAGATGAAAAGCTGAATACTTTTGTCTGAAAACATGGCACCCCATGCTAACAGAGTTGCACAGAGGGAGCGTGCTGGGGCCGTAAAATAGAGGTCAATAGATCAAAATCATCCTTTGCTATTTGGGAACTCTATGTTCCTGCATGCGTGTTCCGACCCTGCCAGTGTTTCTCTGTTCTGCGAAATGCGTTTTGATCTGATTCCGTAATTCCATGCGACTGAAAAAAAGATCTTGTATTGATACACGGCCCAAGTTTGTACAGGTCAGGTGACACACTTGTGAAGGCCTGAATGGTCTTCCCCTGTTCTCTGTTGAGCTGTTATGATCTGATTTGTAAAAGCTGCCCTCTGAGATGGCAGGCACAAACTGATGAAATTGAAACACATCAGTTGCATGTGCGTTCCAGGAACAGGACGCCGTTCAGTAATTCCCCATGCTGTTTCAGACAGCAGCGTCCTCCCGGTAAAACAAAATATCGTGAATGACGAGAGGATCATCATGTCAGAGACAGCATCATGACACAGACACAGTTCACCATTATTAGGACATATATCACTGATTGTGAATAACCTCTAAGAGATACAAGCGACAGAAAGTTGCCGTGGACTCGATGGGCCGAATGACTTCTTTCTGCACGAGAATGTCGCCAAGGGTTTATGATGTCACTTTCCCTGTCTCTGTGATCTGCAAATGCCGGTGAAAAGTGTGACTTCACCTGATGGAGGAGCAGCGCTCAAAAAGCATGTGATTTCACTGGTGTCGTGTGACTTCTGACTTTGTTCACTGCCTCTATGATAGAGTGGGTGAGTGAGAAAGAATTTTTAACCCTCCCTTCTGCAATGTCCTGGGATACGCTCCTGGGTACCGGAGATTTATCCACCTTTATATTTTCTAAGACACCCAGCACTTCCTTTCCTGTAACGTGAGCTGTTTTCGAAACATCAATATTTGTTTCCCCGAGTTCTCTAGCCTCCTTCAGTCCAACTTGTCTATGCCAACCAGGTTCCCCAAACTAGTCCCACTTGCTTGCACTTGGTCCATATCCCTCTAAACCTTTCCTATTCATGTACCCGTCGAAATGTCTTTTAAATGTTCTAACTGTACTTGTATCTACTAATTCCTCTGGCAGCTCATTCCACATACAAACCATCCTCTGTTTGGAAAGGTTGCCCCTTGGTTCCCTTTTAAATCTTGCTCCTCTCGCCTTAAAAATATACCCGCAATAGTAGGAACTGCCGATGCTGGAGAATCTGAGATAAAACGTTGTGGAGCTGGATGAACACAGCAGTACGAGCAGCATCAGAGGAGCAGGAAAGTTGACGTTTCGGGTGGAGATCCTTCTTCAGAAATGGGGGAGGGGAAGGGGATTCTGAAATAAACAGGGAGGAAGGGAGGCGGATAGAAGATGGATAAAGGAGAAGATAGATTGAGAGGAGACAGACAGGTCAAAGAGGTGGGGTTAGAACCAGTGAAGGTGAATGTAGGTGGGGGATAGGTCAGTCCAGGGAGGACAGACAGGTCAAGGAGGCGGGATGGGATTAGTGTGTAGGAGATGGGGGTGGGGCTTGAGGTGGGAGGAATGGTTAAGGAGGTGGGGACTAGCTGGGCTGGTTTTGGGATGTCATTGGGGGAGGGGAGATTTTGAAGCTTGTGAAGTCCACATTGATACCCTTGGGTTGCAGGGTTCCCAAGTGAAATATGAGATGCTGTTCCTGCAGCTTTTGGGTGGCATCATTGTGGTAATACCGGGGGCCCAGGATGGACATGTCGTCCGAGGAGTTGGGGGTGGGGGGCGAGTTGAAATGGTTTGCGACTGGGAGGTGTAGTTGTTTGTTGTGAACTGAGCGTAGGTGTTCCGCAAAGCGGTCCCCAACCCTCCGCTTGGTTTCCCCGATGTAGAAGAGGCCACAACGGGAACAGCGGATACAGTATACCACATTAGCAGATGTGCAGGTGAACATCTGTTTGATGTGGAAGGTCTTTTTGGGGCCTGGGATGGGGGTAAGGGGGGAGGTGTAGGGGCAGGTGTAGCATTTGCTTCGGTTGCAGGGAAAAGTGCCGGGGTGGTAGGGCTGGAGGGGAGTGTGGAGCGGACGGGGAGTCATGGAGAGAGTGGTCCCTCCGGAAAGCAGATAAAGGTGGGGAGGGAAAAATGTCTTTAGTAGTGGGGTCAGATTGCAGATGGCGGAAATGTCGGAGGATGATGCGTTGGATTTGGAGGTTGGTGGGGTGGCACGTGAGGACGAGAGGGATTCTGGTTATTATAGTGGGTAGGGGATGTGGGGGATGAGTTGTGGGAAATGCGGGAGACACGGTCAAGGGCATTTTCGATCACTGTGGAGGGGAAGTTGCGGTCCTTGAAAAATGAGGACATTTGGGATGTTTGGGAGTGGAATGCCTCATCTCGGGAGCAGATGCGGTGGAGGCGAAGGAATTCGGAATAGGGGATGGCCTTTTTACAGAAAGGTGAGTGGGAGGAGGTGTATTCTAGTTGTGGGAGTCGGTAGGCTTGAAATGGATATCGGTTGCCAGGTGGATGCCAGAGATGGAGACAGAGAGGTCCAGGAAGAAGAGAGAGGTATTAGAGATGGTCCAGGTAAACTTAAGGTTGGGGTGGAAGGTGTTGGTGAAGTGGATGAACTGTTCGAGCTCCTCGTGGGAGCACGAGGCGGCGCCGAAACAGTCATCAATGTAACGGAGGAAGAGGTGGGGGATAGGACCAGTGTAGTTTTGGAAGAGGGATTGTTCCACGTATCCTACAAAGAGGCAGGCATAGCTTGGGCCCATGTGGGTACCCATGGCCACCCCCTTTGTCTGTAGGAAATGGGAGGAATTGAAAGAGAAGTTGTTGAGTGTGAGGATGAGTTCAGCTAAGCGGATGAGGCTGTCACTGGAAGGGGACTGGTCGGGCCTGCGGGACAGGAAGAAGCGGAGGGCCTTTAGGCCATCTGTATGGGGAATGCAGGTGTATAGGGACTTAAATTCATATACCCTCTAGTTTTGGTCTCCCCTATCCAAGGGAAAAGACCTTTGCTATTCACCTTGTCTATAGCCCACATGATTTTAAAAACCTGTGTAAAGTCAGCCCTCAACCTCATACACTCCAGTTTATCCAGTCACTCATTATAACTCAAACCGTCCAGTCCAGATAACATATAGACTGTAAGTGTTGCATGAAGTCACACAGAGTATAAAGTCAATCCAGCCACAAGAAACAGAGGATGGTTTGTATGTGGAATGAGCTGCCAGAGGAATTAGTAGATACAAGTACATTTAGAACATTTAAAAGACATTTCAACGGGTACATGAATAGGAAAGGTTTAGAGGGATATGGACCAAGTGCAAGCAAGTGGGACTAGTTTGGGGAACCTGGTTGGCATAGATAAGTTGGGCTGAAGGAGGCTAGAGAACTCGGGGAAATAAATATTGATGTTTCGAAAACAGTTCAGGTTACAGGAAAGGAAGTGCTGGGTGTCTTAGTCTCCATTTCTTTGGCCTTTGGTCAAATAGTTTGGCAGCAGGAACTGTCCAGCTTCATACATGGAGAGTGAACATTTGGGCTAGCTTTCTCCACAGTATAAACTGACACGCAATATTCATTTAATATCTCTCCCATCTGCTGTGTTTCAACACAAAGACAATCTCCTTGATCTTTAAGGTGCCTGACTGTCTCTCTAGTTGCATCACTTACTCTGTCTGTACTTATAGGATCTCTTTAGATTATCCTTAGCGTTGCAGATCAGGTTATCTCATATCCTGTCTTTGCCTTCCAGATCTCCCTCTTAAGAAAACCCCGACACTCTTTTTACCAAGAGACTGTAGTACATAGGAGCAGAAGTTAGGCCATTTGGCCCATCGTGTCTACTCTGCCATTCAATCATGGCTGATATGTTCCCTACCCCATTCTCCCACCTTGTCCCCATAACCTATGATCCCATTAACAATCAAGAGTCTATCTATCTCTGTCTTAAATATACTCAATGACCTTGCTGCCACAGCTTTCTTTGGCAATTCATTCCATAGATTCACCACTCTCTTGCTGAACAAATTCCTCCTCATCTCCCTTCTAGAGTGTCTTCTCTTTACTATAAGGCTGTGGCCTGGGGTGCGAGTCTCTGCTGCTAATGGAAACATCTTCCCAAAGTCCACACTGTCCAGGCCTTTCAGTATTCTAAGATTCAATTAGATCCCTTCCCATCCTTCTAAACTCCATCAAGTATAGACCCAAAGATCTCAAACGTTCTTCATATGTTCAGCCTTTCATTCCTGGGATCATTCTCGTGAACCTCCTCTGGACCCGCTCAGGGGCAGAACATCCTTTCTGAGACATGGGGCCCAAGATTTCTCTCAGTATTCTAAATGTGGTCTGACCAGATCCTTATTAAGCCTCAGAAGTACATCCCTGCTTTTATATTCTAGTCCCCTTGAAATAAATGCCAACATTGTACTTGCTTTCCTAAGTATCTACTCCACCTGCATGTTAACCTGAAGAGAATCCTGGATTCGGACTCCCAAATCTCTTTGCGTTTCAGATTTCTGAATTTTCTCCACATTTAGAAAATAGTCTATGCCTGCATTCTTCCTAGCGAAGTGCATGACCTGATACTTTCTCACGTTGTATTCCATCTGCCAATTCTGTGCCCAGTCCCCTAGCCTGTCTAAGTCCTTCTGCAGCCTTCCCGGCTCCTCAGAGCTACATATCCCTCCATCTATCTTTGTATCATCTGCAAACTTAATCAGAATGCCCTCAGTTCCTTCATCTAGATCATTAATGTGTAAAGTGAGAAGTTGTGGTTCCAACGCTAACCCTTGCGGAGCACCACTGGTCACTGACTGCCATCCTGAGAAGGACTCTTTTATCCCCTATCTCTGCTTTCTGCTTTATACTGTTCCAGAAATTCATTTGAACCCTGTTGGTTATATCTAATAT
Organism: Ginglymostoma cirratum; assembly: GCA_024137785.1. Lineage (NCBI taxonomy): Eukaryota > Metazoa > Chordata > Chondrichthyes > Orectolobiformes > Ginglymostomatidae > Ginglymostoma > Ginglymostoma cirratum. Next base: position 1,780,572 of record JAHRHZ010000127.1, read on the forward strand.
GATTGGTTTTAATTCTTGACTAGAGTCTCAATATCTTTTTTCATCCGTTTAGGGGAGGTGATGCCTTGTGGTACTATTGCTAGACTGTTGATCCAGAGACCCAGATAATGTTCTGGGGCCTGGGTTCGAATCCTGCCATGGCAGATGGTGAATTTCAATTCAATAAATATCTGGAATTAGGAGTTTAATGATGACTGTGAATCCATTGTCGATTGTTCAAAAAAACAATCTAGTTCACTAACTTTCTTTGGAGAAGGAAATTGCTTTCCTTACCTGGTCTGACCGAAATGTGACTCCAGACCCAGAGCAATGTGGTTGACTCTTAACTTCCCTCTGAGCAATTAGGGTTGGGGAATAAATGCTGCCTAGTCAGCGACACTCTCATCCCATGAATGAATAAAGAAAAAAACATCCATTGTTCTCTAATCTTGCCAGCCTCACCTGAGGAAGGGTCACCAGACCCGAAACGTTAACTCTGATTTTTTTCTTCACAGATGCTGCCAGACCTGCTGAGCTTTTCCAGCAACTTCTGTTTTTGTTACTTTCACTATAATAGGACCGTAGTGTAATGTAATGGCTCTGAACTCTTGTTATCACACTTTTGAAAGCCTCTCACTTATCAAACGCCTGTTTACCTGTGAACAGTCTACTCCAATCAGCTTTTGAAAGTTCTTATCTCATACATTAAAATTTGCCGTTCTACAATTAAAACCTTTAACTTTTACAGAAGGCTTATTGTTTTCCTTAACTGTTTTAAAACTCATAGAATCAAGATCATTAGACCCAAAGATCGCCTACAATCACTTCAGTCACTTGCCCTGCCTTTTTACCCAAGGGAACATCAGGATCATGATCATTAGACCCAAAGTTCCCCTACAATCACTTCAGTCACTTGCCCTGCCTTTTTACCCAAGGGAACATCAGGATTTTCTCCTTCTCCAGTAGGAACATTTACATGTTGATTAAGAAATTTTCTCGAACATAATAGCAAATTCTTCACCATCCAAACCTTTAGCATGATGGTAGTCCCAGTCAATGTTTGGAAAACTAAAATCACCGACTATTACAACCTTCTTATTCTTACGTATATCTGAGATCTCTACGCACATTTGTTTCTCAGTTTCCCGCTGACTATTGGAAGGCCTATATTACAATTCCATCAAGGTGATCATTCCTTTCTTATTTCTACTTTCAACCCATATATTTTCACTGGATGAGTTTTTAGAAATAATTTCTCGAATTATGGCAGTGATGTTTTCTTTAATCAAAACCATCACTGCTCCTCCTCTTTTGCCTCCCCTTCTATCCTTCCTATATCCCCCTCGTACTTCTAGACTCCATCGAATACAGGTTCAGAGTCCTCAACTACTATATTTATGACAAGCCCTTCATCTTGGGATTGTTCTTGTAAACCTACTCTGGACACCTTCCAATGCTAGCACATCCTTCCTTAGATACAGGGCACAAAAAAGCTCGCAATATTCCAAATGTTACTGTCTCTCCTCTTGTATTCTAGGCATCTTGTAATAAATGTTAAAAGGGCATTTGCCTTCCAACTGCCAACTCAACCTACATGTTAACCTTCAGAGAATTTCTGAACTAGGACTTCCAAAGTCCCTTTGTGCTTCAGGTTTCTGAAGCCTTTCCTCATTTAAACAATGGTCTGTGCCTTCATTCTTCCTACCAAAGTGCATAACCTGTCACTTTCTCACATTGTATTCCATCTGCCACTTCTTTGTCTGCTCTCCTAGCCTGTACAAATCCTTCTGCAGCCTTCCTGCTTCCTCGGCTTTACCTATCCCCCTACCTACCTTTGTGTTATCTGCAAATGTGGCAACAATGCCCTCAATTCCTTTGTCAAGATCGTTGATGCATAACGCAAGTGGTTGTGGCCCCACTGATGCCTGTGGAACTCATCAAGTTATCGGCTGCCAAACTGTAAAAGACCCATTTATCCTGACTCTCTGCCTTCTGCCAGTCAGCCAATCCTCTACCTTGCCACTAACACCATGCTGTTATCTTATTTAACAGCCTGCTGTGCGATACCTTGTCAAAGGCCTTCTGGAAATCCAAATAGATCATGCCCACTGGCTCTCCTTTGTCCAACTTGCTTGTTACTTCCTCAAAGTAATCAAATAGATTTGTCAGGCATGACCTCCTTTCGATGACTCAGCCCTATTTTACCATGCATTTGCAAGTACTCTGCAGTCTCATTCTTAATAATGGACTCTAAAATGTTATCAACAACTGAGGTCAGGCTACCCGGCCTATAGTTTGATGCCTCTGCTGCCCTCCTTTCTTAAACAGGGATGTTGCATTAGCCATTTTCCAGTCATCTGGGATCCTCCTTGACTCCAGTGACTTATGAACCGCTACAATCTCCTCAGCTATCTCCTTCAGAACTCTGGAGTGTGGTCCATCCCGTACGGGTGATTTATCCACCCTCAAGACCTTTCATCTTCCACAGCCCCTTCTCCATAGTGATGGCCAGTGCACTCGCTTCTGTCTCTGTTGAAGTTCTTATATGCTGCTGGTGCCTTCCACAGTGAAAACTGATGCAAAGCACCTATTCAGTTCCTCCACCATTTCTTTGTTCCCCATTACTGCTTCTTCAGCCTCATTTTCCAGCAGTCGAATGTCCACTCTTGACTCTTTGTAACCGTTTAGATATCTAAAAAAAAAATCTTGCAATCTTTTATATTAGTAGCTGGTTTACTCTCATATTTCATCTTCTTTCCCATTAGTGCTTTTTGTTTTAAGTTATCCTCTGCTGAATTTTAAAGGCTTTCCAATTCTCTGGCTTCTACTAATCTTTATCATGTAGTGTGCTTTTTCTTTTGCTTTTAGCTCTCCCTAACATTCCTTGTCAGCCTTGATGGCTGCTTCATCCTCCCCTTTATATGTTTCTTTTTATTTGGGATGAATTGCCTATTGTTTAGTGAGCTGTACCTCAAGCAGCTCCAAAAAAAATCTCATAGACATTCTACAAATTTCTTTTCTTGAAATCCGCTGCAAACCTGATTTTCCCAGTCCAGCTGCATATTGAAGTCCTCCATGATTATTGCAATAGTGCCTTTCGTACATGCCTTTTCTATTTCCTAATTCATTTTCTTTCCTGCATCCTGACAACTGCTAGGAAGCTTGATCATAAGTTCATAGAACATAGAACATTGAACAATACAGCGCAGAACAGGCCCTTCGGCTCTCGATGTTGCGCCGCCCTGTGAACTAATCTAAGCCCATCCCCCTACACTATCCCATCATCATCCATATGCTTATCCAAGGACTGTTTAAATGCCCCTAATGTGGCTGAGTTAACTACATTGGCAGGCAGGGCATTCCACACCCTTACCACTCTCTGAGTAAAGAACCTGCCTCTGACATCTGTCTTAAATCTATCACCCCTCAATTTGCAGCTATGCCCCCTCGTACTAGCCAAGGTCATCATCTGAGGAAAAAGACTCTCACTCTCCACCCTATCGAATCCTCTGATCATTTTGTAGGTCTCTATTAAATCCCCTCTTAGTCTTCTTCTCTCCAATGAGAACAGACCCAAGTCTCTCAGTCTTTCCTCATAAGACCTTCGCTCCAGACCAGGCAACATCCTGGTAAATCTCTTCTGCACCTTTTCCAATGCTTCCACATCCTTCCTGTAATGGGGCGACCAGAACTGTATGCAATATTCCAAGTGAGGCCGCACTAGCATTTTGTACAGTTGCAGCATGACATCACGGCTCCGGAACTCAATCCCTCTACCAATGAAACCCAACACACCGTATGCCTTCTTAACAGCACTATCAACCTGGGTGGCAACTTTCAGGGATCTATGTACCTGGACACCAAGATCCCTCTACACATCCACACTACCAACAATCTTTCCATTGACCCAGTATTCTGCCTTCCTATTATTCCTCCCAAAGTGCATCACCTCACATTTATCTGCATTGAACTCCATTTGCCACCTTTCAGCCCAATTCTGCAGTTTATCCAAGTCTCCCTGCAACCTGCAACATTCTTCCACACTGTCCACCACTCCACCAACTTTAGTGTCATCTGCAAACTTACTAACCCATCCACCTATGTCTGCGTCCAAGTCATTTATAAAAATGACAAACAGCAGTGGTCCCAAAACAGATCCTTGTGGCACACCACTAGTAACCGGACTCCAGGCTGAATATTTTCCATCAACCACCACTCTTTGGCTTCTTCCAGAAAGCCAGTTTCTAATCCAAACTGCTAAATCTCCCTCAATCCCATGCCTCCGCATTTTCTCCAATAGCCTACCATGTGGAACCTTATCAAAGGCTTTACTGAAGTCCATGTACACCACGTCAACTGCCCTACCCTCATCCACATGCTTGGTCACCTTCTCAAAAAACTCAATGAGGTTTGTGAGACACGACCTGCCCTTGACGAATCCATGTTGACTATCTCCAATCAAATTGTTGCTTGCTAGATGATTATAAATCCTATCTCTTATAATCCTTTCCAAAACTTTTCCTACAACAATTCCATTCAACGTCTCTTTTCCTTTGTGGTTCCTTGATTCTACCCCCACAGATTCTTCACCTTCCGATTCTATCTCACTTTTTGCTGTCAATACAATTTCATTTCTTGCCAACAAGGCAACCCTGCCCCCTCTGCCCATCTGCCTGTCTTTCCATTCGACTTGCATTCTTGGATATTTAGTTCTCAGCGCTGCCATATCTCTGTGATGTCCACAACATTGTAAAGCCAATTTCAATCTGTGCCTCAAACTCGTTTACCTTGTTTCGTATACTATGTGCATTTAAGTACAACACCCTCAGTCCTGCTATGACTCCCCCTCTTCTCATAGTTGTCCCCTTACCTGTCGTGCCTGAGGATAGATTCCTGATCCTTTCCATACTTTCTGACCAATGATTCGTTCTGGACACTTTAACCTGAGTTATGTCCACCTCCCCCTCCATCTTTTTCCATAATTTTCCATGCAACTGAAGGCCCCAACCCCTTCCTCCTACAACCAGTTTAAAGCCCTATTCATAGATCCTAATTATGTGATTTGCTCGGACTGTGGTCCCAGCATGATCCAGGTGTAGTTGTCCAATTGGAACAGCTCTGTCCTTCCCCAGTACTGCCACCAATGTCCAGTGAATTTTAAACTGTTTCTCCCATGCCAATGTTTGTGCCACGCATTTACCTCTTCAATTTTGCTGATGTTAATTTGCTGATGCTCAGGTAATAATCCAGAGAGTATTGCCTTTCTCATTCTGCTTTTTAAATTTACTCTCAGGCTGCTCATACTATTTCCTGTTTCTACCTACCTTGTTTGTACCTACATGGACCACTCCAATTTTTTTCTCCCTCCCACTCCAAGTTCCTCTGCAGCCAATGAGATATCGTGGACGCAGGAACCAGGAAGGAGCACTGCCTTTAGGAGTCTTGATCCTAGCCACAGAGAACAATGTCTATTCCCCTGACTACACTACCCCTGGTTACAAATATATTACCCTTTTTTTCTGCATTCACCACCCATCCCCACAACCATCTTGAATGGCTCCCTGTACCATGGTACTATGGCTAGTTTGCTCATCGTCCCTACAGCCTACACTCTTATCCACATGAAATGTTAAAGGGGTAATATTTTTTCTGCTGACATGTAAGAAATTAGGTGCTAAGCTGCACCATGGACGCCTCTGTCTCACAGACAAAATGTGGTAATCTAATTATACTCTGCTCTCTGTAAATGTTGAACTAAGGCTAAAAGGATACGGAACTGTCTAGAGCGGCAATTGAGAAGTGAGGAACTATCTAGTTGTACACATTGTTTTTGGGCGGCTGACCTTTGCTTCTAATGTTAGGTGATTAAGTCATGTACTATCACTGTTGCTAGGCATATGACTATGGAGAAGTAAAAAATTGTATCTAGCATACATGACTGACTGTGATGTAAAATCCTATATAAAGGAAGGATGGTTATTGGGGAGCATCACTTGACATGGCTCTGCAAGCCCTGCGAAAGTTGTTAAGTGATCCTCCAGAAGCTTGTAGTTGCTTAAATATATTGTGGCTGTTGACAGAAGTCGGCGTATTGCATTTGTATCAAGTGTGTAGGAATCTCCTAAAAGGGAACTCCACACACACAGAAACACAAACTCGAGGGCTAAGGCTCCTTCAGCAACATCTCCTCCATCCCTCTGTTTCACTCATAGTCATACCCTCCTGTCCCTGACCATTGACTGAATTTGAGGAAGTTAATCTTAGGGGTGTGATAGCCTCCTGAAAGATAGGGTTCAGATAAATCATTTCCCCCAACACCTTGATGTGTGACAGTGATCGGAGCTCAGACTCCAGCTTATCAAGTCTCAGCCGGAGTTCCTCAAGCAACCAATGCTTGTGACAGATGCCGTCACTATGAACCATAATGAGATCCACCAGCTCCCACATAATGCAGTAACTGCACATTGCCTGGCCTGGCATCAAGTTAATTACTTCCTTGCTTGATTTTCAACAATTTTGCACTAAAAGAACATTTGCCATTGGCTGGGGAGATGAGTTGACAACATTCAAGAGGCTGGAATTGGGTGAACGCAGATATCTTAAAGGATTGTGTCGCTGGCAGAGATTACAGAGATGGGAATAATCTCTATGATAGAAGGATTTGAAAACAAGGTTAGGAAATTCAAAATGCTTTTTTATCAACTGGCAGACATTTTAGGTCAGTGAGCTCAGGGTGACGTGAACAAGACTCACTGCGAGTGAATACGTGGGCAGCAGAGTGTTGGATGAGCTCGAGATGACAGGGAGATTGAAAGTGAGAGGTGGTTCAGGAGTGTGTTGGGGTCATTCAATTTTGGTTACAAAGGACTGGATGAGATTTTTACCACATGAAACTGAGACTGTGCTGGAGTCGGACCACATCACTGAAACGGAAGTAGAAAGTCATGGTGACGATATGGCTCTGTGGTTGAAAGCTTATCTCCAAGTCTGATATTTCACCAACATTGCAAAGAACCTGATTCAGACAGTTATCAGAGCGAGCAATACAGTTGGAGTTAGGAAGTTTGTAACAGGGACTGAAGCCCATAGCTATCAGTGAACAAAGGATCAAGAGTGGGCCATTCAGCTCCTTGAGCCTTCTGCCATGGAATGAAATCTGTGGCCTAACTCCATAAACCTGTCTGTGGACCATATCCTTGGACATCCTTGCTGAACATAAGTTTTATCTATGTCAGATTTAAAATTAACAACTGAGTGACTGAGCATCAACTTCCAATTTTGGAAGCAAGTTTCAAACCTCTACCACCTTTTGCGTGTAGAAGTGATTCCTAATATCTCTCCTGAATAGTCTCGCCCTAATTCTCAGACTATACCCACTACTTCTAGATTGAATTGGAGGAAATGTCTATGTGAATTGGAGGGAGCTTAGAGGTGGTGATGGTCACATACACCTGCTCCCCTGATGCTTCATGGTGGTGGACGTGGCTGGGCTGGGAGGTTTTATTAAAGTTTTGGTTGAGCTGTTGGTCAATAAAATGCCTCTCATCCACCACCTTTTCCAACCCAAGAACCCACTGTTGGGATTATATATTAACATTGATCGAGGATTGGGTAAAGAATTGAAGGCAGAGGGTAGAGATAAAGAGGGCATTTTCATGATGGCAAGTTGTAACTTGTAGATTCCTACGAGCATCAAGACTGGAGCCATTATTTAAATATATTCTAATCCCCTGGATAACAAATATGAATGTACTGTTGCCATGTTTGCAAATGACACACAATAGATGGAGGCAAGTTAATGTTTTGGGTTATTCCTCAGGGTCACCAGAACTGAAATGCTGACTTTGATTTTTCCTTCACAGATGCTGCCAGACCTGCTGAGGTTTTCCAGCAACTTCTGTTTTTGTTCCTGATTTACAGCAGCCACAGTTCTTTCAGTTCTTATTCAAAGAACTAAATGGCCTGCTCTTGTTCCTATGCCAGAAGAGGGCTGAGAGGTGTGGGGGGTGGGGAGCAGTCTCAGGAGGAGGCTGATTATAGAGTCAAAGAGATCTACCGCACAGAAAAAGGCATCTCAACCCATGGATTTTGCAGCTGGATCATCCTCTTGCACAGATTCTTGGACATCTTTTGTGCTGATCTGCTGGACTCCTGCTCTATCCCACTCCCTCTGTGCCCATCTCACACATGACAAAGACAATTGGCGTGATGAGTTAACAAGGTGTAGAGCTGGATGAACACAGCAGGCCAAGCAGCATCAGAGGAGCAGGAAGGCTGACGTTTGGGCCGAGATCCTTCTTCAGAAATGGAGGAGGGGAAGGGGATTCCTGCAACCTTCGGGTGGCTTCCTTGTGGCACTGCAGGAGGCCCAGGATGGACATGTCATCTGAAGAATGGGAGGGGGAGTTGAAATGGTTCGCGTCTGGGAGGTGCAGTTGTTTAGTGTGAACCGAGCGTAGGTGTTCTGCAAAGTGGTCCCCAAGCCTCCACTTGGTTTCCCTGATGTAGAGGAGGCCACAACGTGAACAGCGGATGCAGACATGTCCATCCTGGGCCTCCTGCAGTGCCACAACGATGCCACCTGAAGGTTGCAGGAACAGCAACTCATATTACGTTTGGGAACCCTGCAGCCCAATGGTATCAATGTGGACTTCACAAGATTCAAAATCTACCCTCCCCCTACCGCATCCCAAAACCAGCCCAGCTCGTCCCCACCTCCCTAACCTATCCTTCCTCCCACCTATCCCCTCCTCCCACCTCAAGCCGCACCCCCATCTCCTACTTACTAACCTCATCCCGCCCCATTGACCTGTCTGTCCTCCATGGACTGACCTATCTCCTCCCTAGCTCCCTATCTACACTCACCTTTACTGGCCCCATCCCTGCCTCTTTGACCTGTCTGTCTCCTCTCCACCTATCTTCTCCTCTATCCATCTTCTATCTGCCTCCCTCTATCTCCCTATTTATTTCAGAACCCCCTTCCCCTCCCCCATTTCTGAAGAAGGGTCTAGGCCCGAAATGTCAGCTTTCCTGCTCCTCTGATGCTGCTTGGCCTGCTGTGTTCATCCAGCTCTACACCTTGTTATAGCGTGTGAGTGAGCCCGAGCAGGAGGATTGTTTCGATGGGAAAGTTCAGAAAACACTCAGCCGTGTAGGGCGCATGCATAACCCTCATCCTCAGACAGCTGACAAACCTAAGGGAACAATAAACAAGGGACAGAGTGTGGGGAAATCAAGCAAGAAGCTACGAGTGCAGTCAGCAACAACTTCTAATTATATATTGCCTGTAACATGAAAAACAAATTCTAGTGCACGTCATAGGAAAGAGGTAAAACACGTTCTTGCATGGAGCCCACATGAGGTAATATCAGGGCAGATGACCCAACACTTCTGGCAAAGAAGTAGGTTTCAACAAAGAAAGTGAGATGCAGGGAGGGAGTTCCTGATTGTGGGGCTGAGGCTACTAAATGTGCAGCCACCAGTAATCGAGCAATTAAAACTGAGAATGTGTAACAGGCTGAAACTGGAGCAGCCCACATATCTCGGATAGGCAGATTACTGCGATAGAGCTTGGAGGAATTTGACGACAAGGATGAGAAATTTAAAATCCAGGCGTCGCTTGAATGGGTGCCAGTGTGGGTCAGTGAGGACAGCAATGACAGACAAATGTGAATTGTTGCAATATACCAACAGCAAAGTTTTGGATGATGTCAAGTTTACAGAGGGGAGAATGTGGAAAATCATTGATCGCGGCATTGAAGTAGCTGAGGCTGGAAGTAAGGAAGGAATGAATGAGGGTTTCAGCAGCATTTCCACAGATATGGACACACTCAAATGAGCTGATGGTGTGGAGAGAGACAGTCTTAAGTACTGACACAGATATGACATCAGAAGCTCCTCTCCGAATCAAATGCAACACTGAGCTGTGAACAGCCTGTGTGAATCTTGGTGAGTTACAAGAGAGAGGAATGGAGGCAGTAGCTCATCTTTTAAATGAAGATTGGAGCAGAGACTCGAAGCAGTAATTCTTCCCAATGTTCAATTGGAGTTAATTCATCAGCATGAAGAGACTCAGGAACCACAATGGATCATGAGACTATTATGGGTTTAATTTAGTTTGAGCTGGAGGGAAGGAATAAAGGGAATACTGGGAGATTTGGAGAAACCACCTTCACATGAATGGTTCTAGCAGTGAGGAATTTCAGCCATAGTGTTAGATTGGAGAAGGCTGAGAGAAAATTGAAAACTTCTTTTCAATGTCATGAGTGGTCGATGCAGAGTAGATAGTGAGAAACTGTTCACATTGGTAAAAGCATTGAGAATAAGAGTGCACATTTCAAATAAATTGCAAGAGAAGGAAATATGATGTGGGAAAGAAACTTCACACAGCTAGTAATTTGATCTGGAATATATTGCATGGAACAGTGGTTTAGGCAGATTCAATCAAGAGCATCAGATGATTGTTTACCATTGAATAATTTACAAGATTACAAGGAAAAGTCTGGACAATGGCACAAGGCCAGAAAACTTATTTAGAGAATTGCGCGGACACAATGGGCTGAATGGCCTGCCTCTGTGCTTATGTAATTTGGTGGTTCACAACTGCTAAATGAATGTTTGCACAGTTAGTTATGAACATCAGACTAACATCTACTATTCTGTATGGTCAGTCAGGGAAAAAAAACGTTGATCAATGTTTTGTAATGATTATTGACTGGGGAACTATAGGAATTGGTACTAGGACCCCAGCTATGTACAATATATGTCAATGATTTAGATGAGAGACCTAAATATAATAATTGAAAATCTGCAGATGACACAAAGCTGGCTGGATGGTTGCGCCGTAAGGAGCATGTAATATTATTTGGACAGTCTAAGTGAGTCGGCAAATGCACGGAAGATGCAGGTAGTGTGGATGAGGTTATCCACTTTGGTAGCAAAACTATAAAGGCAGGCTATTTAAATGGCTCTAAATTGAGAGAGGGGAATGTTCACCAAGACTTGGGTGTCCTTGTGCACCAGCCACTGAAAGTAAGTGTGCAGATGCAGCATGCAGAAAAGAAGGCAAACTGTATGTTGGCCTTCATAGTGAGAGGATTCAAGTACAGGAATGAGGATGTCTTGCTGCAATTATACAGAGCATTGGTGAGGCCACATCTGCACTATTTCGTGCAGTTTTGGTATTCTTATTTGGGGGAGGTATGTTCATGCTATGAAGGGAGTGCAGCGAAGGTTCACTAAATTGTATCCTCAGATGGCAGTACTGCCGTATGAGGGAGATTGAATCGGTTAGGATTGTATCCACTGTATTTAGAATAATAAGGAGGGATCTTTCTCACAGCATTCAGAAGTTTTCTAGTGTGTAATCAGGAAGAGATAAACCAGCTCATAGCTAAGAACTAGCTGGGTCAGACAGAAATCATTGGACATTTAGGAGATTCCCTTCTTGAAGCTGGGAGGTTTGTAAAACAAATCATCATCTAATAATCTTAATAAATCTTAAACATTGTATTTAGAGCAAGGTATAGCCACTTGACATATCAAGCCGGCTGTACCATTCAATACAATCACTGACATCACTTCAATGTCTAATTTACACATGCTCAATCACTAAGCTTCCACAGCCCTCTGGGATACAGAATTCTAAAATTTGGGGGCATGTATTGGAGAGGGCAAAAAATGGGGTGCGTGTGCAAATGAGGGAATGTGGCTCAAAACATGAGGTGGGTGTACAAAAATGAGGAAGGGACAATATTTGAGAGTGGTCAACAATTGGGGTGTGGGGGCAAATATTATTGAGGCTGTGAAATCTGAGGGGATACAATAATTGGGGAGATGTAAAATTTGGGGCATGAAAGTAGGGTGAACAAGAGGGCTTGCAGAATTTTTGTAGGTGACTGCAAATTGTAGGGGCACAAACTTGTCAGAGCTGCCTAATTGGGGCAGATGCAACATTTGTGGGGAGGGCCTTAATTTGAGGATGGGCCACAAGTGTCACAAATGTGAGGCCAAAAATCAGAGGGGGGAACATTGCAGAGGGATGCATAATTTGGTGGGTTTGCTGCAGATGGGTCAGTGCAATATCTTGGGGGAGGAATATTTAGAGGCGCAAATTTTGGCAGGGCCACAAAACTTGGGAGTGTACAAAATTTGGGGCGTGCCACAGAAAAATGGTTTTTAAAATCAGGGGTGTGTGGTTGTATAATTGGGGATGTTTGAGAATGTGGTGAATTCTGCACAATATTTGGGGAAGGGCAAAATTTGTGGGGTGCATAATGGGGGGGATTCAAAATTTGAGGGCCATTCAAATTTTGAGGGAAGGCAAAATATTTGGGGTGACTGCAGAATTGGAGACGGGTCACAACATTGCAGGGACTGCACAACTTGGGGGGTACATAATTGGAAGATTTGGGAGGTTGCAAAATCAGACAGAGCTATACAAAATTGGACAGAGCCACACAAACTGGGGAGAGGTACCAAATTTGAGAGAGGGTGCAATACCGGGGGATGTCTGCAAATTTTGCTGAGAACACAAAACTTGGAGGGCTGCAGAATTTTCAGGGGGATAATTTATGGAGGGACTACAAAACCTGTCAAGGGTCTGCAGAGAGATGGGCTGGGGGGCAAGAGACAGGGGAATAAAAAGATACAGTGGAAAAGAAAGACACAGTGAACAAAATGATGTGGGGGGCTTATAAACAGGAAAAAAAAAACAGGGCAGAAAAAGAAACAGCATTAAAAAAACAGATGCGATAAAAATGGAAAAGAATAGGGGGAAAATAGACATGGGGAAAATAGCAGTGGGGAGATAAAGAGCTAGAGGGAAAGGGAGGTGGGAAGAAAAGAAATGGGGGGGTGGGGGGAAGAGAAGGCAAAGAAGAATAAAAGTGGGAATGAACAGAGACCAAGGCAGAAAGAGGAGGTAAAAGTCAGACACAAAACAGAAAGAAACAAAGAAAAACAGGCTGGCAGTTGGGAAGAGACATGGAGAAAGAGATAGGGAAACATGAGATGGGAAAAGAAAGAAAAAAATAAAAGTGCAAAAGAATTGAGACAGAAAGAGGTAAAGAGAGAGAGAGAGAGTTGAAGGGAGAAGGAGAGAGACAGATCAAGACAGGGGCACAGGGATCCAAAGAGAAAGAGGAAGACAGATAGAGACTGAGACACACAGACTGAAAAAGAGGCAGACAGAGGGAGAAAGAGAGAGAGAGCAAGAAAAGTCAAAAATGTCAGACAGACAGACAGACAGGAGTTAAGGAAAGACATAGAGAGACTGAAGAGGGGATACTCACTGTTCCAGTGGGTCCCAGCTCTCTCAATAGTTTCTCACACTCCCTCTATCCCATGAGGGACAGACCCTGCTGTTGGGGTTTGTTTCAGCCTGACTGGTTCAAGGGAGGGTTGGGGTTAAAGAATCAAAACTGACATTTAGATTCCAAGTACCCATAATCTCTCACACAGAGAAAGACAAAAACCCTCTGATACTCACCTCCTGCTCTGTCGACATGGCAAAAGGAACTATGGCTGCCAGGGTCTACTTTAGATACCTTCAGGTCTGTCATTCAAAGACTTCTCTCTGCCCAAACCCAGCAATCCAGTCATCTTCCTGGAGCATATCCACCCCTCCCCCCACCCCAAGTATGGAGCATTCCAAGAAGCATCCTTGTGAGATTAGACAGGGGAGGGAGATGTGAGAGAAAGCATCAGCTCAACAGTTTAGTGCAGACTGGCTCTGTCTGTCCTTTTCCTCCCCCACCTCTTCACCTCACACAGTGGCCCCAGATTTAAAATTCACATGGAAACAAAGCTACAGTTTCAAACCAGCAGCAGCCACAACACAGCTTCATTTGGACAATGGAACACAGGCTTGTGCAACCAACGGACACAAATTTATTCCACAAGGGAATACAGGATTTTCACACACATCAACGCAAGGTGTAAGTGGGATGGAAATGAACAAGTCAGCACATTTATTTTTCATGAGTTTCTGAGAATTCCTCAAATGAATCAATCCATTTTACAAAGGAACAGTGATTACACAGATCTTGTACAAATTGGCATGAGTTTATTGTACAAATGAACCAGAGTTTATTAAACAGATCAACCCTGATGATATACTGAGGGACATTATGTGCCCATGTGTATCTCTGTATGGATGTGTTTGTGAAAGTCTGTGTCTGTGACCATGTGTGTTTCTTTGTGTGTGTCTCTCTCTTTGTATATGTATCTTTCTGACTCTGTTCATCTGTGCCAGTGCAACCAGCTCTGTCTGCAGTCAGACACACTGCGTGACCAGCTCTGTCTGCAATAGGCTGTTTGCCTATCCACGTGTGTGTCTGTCTGAGCGTCTCTGAATCTGGTTTTGTGCCTCTCTGTGTGTCACTATGTGTTCTCAGCTTTGTCTGCAATGGGATGCATTTTATTTCATTCATTCAGACTGTGATGAATGAGTCACAATGTCTGTCTGTCTGTCTCTCTCTGTCCCTCTGGTGTTTAACATGACACAATACCACCATCTACTGATCTCCACATATCACATCACAAGCATTGTGTATTTCTCTGTTCCACTGCATCTGCTCCCTGATCCTTCAGGTGGATGGATCAATTTCCCCATGCATCAATCACCCAGTCCTCCAGGGGATTGAATCACTTTCCTATCACATCAGTCACACAGTCCTCCGGGGGATAGACCAATTCCCCATCACATCGATCACCCAGTCCTTCAGGGGAATGGACCAATCATTACCTTCATTACCCTCAGCAGAAACAGACCCCAACAAACATGGTACAATCACCAATTAAGAAATAAGAATCAAAGCACATTACACAGCTTCACAGCAGGGGGGACTTGAAACCGGATCTTCTGGCTGAGAGGTAGGGACACTACACAGATGGCAGGACACATCGAGAGAGAAGGGAGCAAAACAAATGGAACCTCGCAATTCATAAATTGAGATAGTGAGGAGAAAATCAGGAAAAAGTTGCTGACCTTTTAAAAAGCTCTCTTTAGGACAAAACTAGAGTCTAGTCCCAGTCACCATGTTTCAAGTGCATGAATTTTTGACAGGCTTAGTTTAGTTGAAGTTGAAAAGTAAAATATTGTTTCCATTCTGTAATGGTGCAAGGATTAGGGGAGCTAGAGTTAAGGTTATGGGAAAGAGATGCAGGGGTAATGTGAGGAAAAATTTTGAGAACAACAACAGCAACTGATACCTGCCGTGCAGTAACTTGTTAAGTTACTGTTGTCTCAACAGTTGGGATAACTGAGTAAATCCGTTCTCACAGAGACAGCAGGTAACAACTTCTCACCAGTGTGTATTCATTGGTGTCTCAGAAGGTTTTTTTCAATGGACAAATCATTTCCCGCTCATGGAGCGGGGGAATGGCCTCTTCCCAGTTGAATGCATTGGTGTGTCAACACTTCATGTCTGCTTTTAAAGCTCTTCTCACAGTGCGAACATTTGGAAGATCCCTCATCACTGTGAACCAGTTGGTGTGCCTGAAGCCGGGATAATCGGGAGAATGCCTTACCACACTCAAAGCAGGGGAATGGCCTCTCCCCAGTGTGAACTTGCTGGTGTGTCAGTAAATGAGATGACTGAGTGAAACTCTTCCCACATTTGGAGCAGATGAATGGCCTCTCCCCAGTGTGAATTCGCTGGTGTTTCAGTAGGTGGGGTGATGTAGTGAACCCCTTTCCACACTCAGGGCAGATGAATGGCCTCTCCCCAGTGTGAACTCGCTGGTGAGTCAGCAGGTTGGATGAGTCACTGAATCCCTTCCCACACTCAGAGCAAATGAATGGCTTCTCCCCAGTGTGAACTCGCTGGTGTTTCAGCAGGTGGGGTGATGTTATGTACCCCTTCCCACACTCAGAGCAGATGAATGGCCTCTCCCCAGTGTGAATTTGTTCGTGTTTTCGCAGATTAGATGAGTCACTGAATCCCTTCCCACAATTGGGACAGATGAACGGCTTCTCTCCAGTGTGAGTGCGTTCATGTTTAAGAAGGTCAGATAACCAATTGCATCCCTTCCCACAAACAGAGCAGGTGTAGGGCCTCTCCCCAGTGTGACTGCGTTGATGCATTTCCAGCAGGTATGGGTATTTGAATCCCTTTCCACAGTCCGCACATTTCCATGGTTTCTCTGTGGTGCAGGCATCTTCATGTCTCTCCATATTGAATGATCAGCTGACTCCTCGCACATGCACAGGACAGGGATACAGTTTCACACTTTGAATGGTGTTATATTATTCAGGTTGTGTAACTGGTTCAAGACCTGCCAACAGTCAGTTCACAAGAACATTTGCTTGGGGTGGATGTGTCTTGCTGATGTTGGAAATCTTTTCCCACAGACAGAATAGATAAATGTTAAAAATCCAATGGTTTTCATGTCCCAGTGAATTGATTCACTCACATCTTGATGGGATGTTTGTTTGAAGTTCTTGCTAAAAAAAATGTCTTTGTGATTCTCTGTAAAACAAATTTACGTCAGGAAAAGGTGAGTATGAGAAATGAACTATTTAAGACGTTAGACAAACTTGTGAAATGGAGTTCATTGAATCTGGCAAATTTGTGTGAAAGACACTCAGAAATAGTGACCATGAAAAGTTACTGGATTGTCATAAATACCCGTCTAGTTCACCAATGTCCATCAGGGAAGGGACCCACTGCCTGTACGGGGCCTCCACAAAAGGACACAGTTTCATCCAACTACATCCCAGGAATGACTTTGATAGAAGGTTAAGATAGCATGTGTGGGAAACCATCACCTATAAACTCGTCTCCCAGGGACGCACTGTCATCTGTGGACACATGTTGCTGTTTCTTTATAGTTTGTGCCTGACAATCCTGTAATCCCTCACTGAACAACACTATGGGATAACTGTCACAGCAGCACAGCGGTGAATGCTGGCCTCTTTATCCTTGCTTATGTCCCAGTTATAAAATTAGACGTAAATTAAATTAAACCTGTTCTTACGAAATATCGCTTCCTAAAACAAATTCCTGAACTTTGAACAGGCACCTTCAGTTTAGCCCCCAAATCTAGGAATACTTCCTGTGACAACCTCCCAGCGGAAGTTATTGGATCGGTAAGTCTCAGCGTGCTGGGGGTTAAACCCAGCAGCTTCTCCTCCCTCTCCAATCCGGATGAAAATTAAACACCAAAAAGAGACCCACACAGGAGGCCAGGGACCAACTTCCGCATTCAATCGCCACCCTGATGTAAAGCAACTCTTTAAACTGATTCGCCTGTGGTTCGAGATTGGGTTTTGGGATTCCAGCTCACTGACCTTCAGTCTTCAATAATCAGCCCCTCCGTGGTGATCCTCACCCCCGGGCTCGAGCCGCTTGCACCCCCGGTGCAGATAGCTCTCACTCAGGCTCTGTAAGCTTACGAGACTCTTATCATTGACGCTCCGTCCACTGTCCGGGAGCCGCATTGCGCATGCTCGGCAGTGACGGTCCACCTCCGGAGGCGAGGCCATATCGCATTTGCGCAGTACCGCCCCTTAGCGGGGAGAGATCGTATTCATCCCCGCGGAGGATTCTGGGTTCTCCGTGTACCATTGCATTCAATGATTACGTGCACGAAGGCGACCTTTGGGACCTGCAACAACTTTTCTACAGGCAATCATTCCAGTGATAGGACTGACTTATGAAAAGAAACGCGTTCACTTTGGACTATATTTACCCGAGTTTCAAAAAATGAGAAAGCTAACTCAGAGAAATGTCAATCGTTCTGACAGGTCTAGACAGGATATCGCAGAAGAGAGTTCGTGATGATTGGGGTGTCCAGAACCAGGGGTCGCCGTGTAATAGCATGCGGTAGGCCATTAAGGGTGAGATTAGGAGAATTTTATTCAGCCAGAGATTGGTGAGCCGGTGGAATTTCCTGCCACAGTAAATGGTTGAAGCTATTACATTGAATGTTTTCAAGAAGAGTTAGATGCAGTTGTGAAGGCTGAGGGGTCAAAAGGTATGAGTAAAAGCGAGAATAAGGCACTGAGTTCGCTGATCAGGCATGATAATATTGAATAGTAGAGCAGGCTTGAAATACCAAATTATCTACTCCTGCTCCTGGTTTCTGTGTGTCCACTCGACATCAGTGCGTAAACAAACTGCAGTGAAGCTGGAAAACAGAAATAAAGATGGAAGATGCTGGAAATACTGAGTAAAGGAGAAACTGCGGGAGAAGCAAAGTTAAATGTTAAGGTCAGCGTCTTTTCGTTGAAACTGATAAAAGCTTTTTTTTAGCAAGTAAATGAGGAAGTAGTTGGAAAAGGTGACAAAAGTTCTGTGTACTTCCTGTTGAGGATTCTTTGAAATAAATATTCATTGCTATAGAAACACAGGTCACTCACCTCTTGCACATTGTGTAGCAGAGCACCTTTTATTTTACACTGTTCGATCTACATGGAGTCCTGCAGTAACTCCCCCATGAATGAAAAATCATGAATGACAAAATCGTTGTTTATAATTTCTTAGACAAACTTGATTTTACCCCTTCTGCTCCTTCCCTCTTCCAGTGTTTGAGAAGGAGCTGCAGAGCGTATACCATCCTTCAGCACTGCCTGTCCCTGGAGAGAATTGGTTTAATCCAGCTGCCAATGCGGAGAGCCCAGTCCCAGGTGAAAGCAGCAAAGAGCAGCCTTCTGGGAGCAGGGAGAAAGAATGGGAAGAAGCTGTTTGTTGCTGTTCTCACTGGCCGAAGCAATAAGGATTTTTAAAAATGTAATCAGCCTGTTCAGAGTTGTTATTACGCACCTCTGCAGCAGATGGAACTTGAACCTGGGTTTCCTACATGAGTGGTAGGGACAATATCACTGCCTGCGTGCCACCCGGTTTATTGGCACGTTGCACTAGGTAGCCGTGGCTGGTTGCTCTAGGGGTATGATTTTCACTTCGAGTGACTGTTAAAAGTATGCGAGGCCCTGGGTCCAAATCCCAGACCATCCCTTGTCATCTTTAACTCTGTCCTTCATTCGTTGTTTGATATGTTGAAAAGTTAGGTTTTGAGAGCGCGTGAAGCTTTTAATTAATGAAATAGCTGTCGGTCTGAGATCCCAAAGGGTCTTTGCAGTCAATATATCACATCCAGAAAAGAAGGAATCAAGTTTTAAAGAACGTCTCTGCCCATGGTAAACCGGC
The DNA here is from genome assembly GCA_024137785.1 of Ginglymostoma cirratum. Classification (NCBI taxonomy): domain Eukaryota; kingdom Metazoa; phylum Chordata; class Chondrichthyes; order Orectolobiformes; family Ginglymostomatidae; genus Ginglymostoma; species Ginglymostoma cirratum. The sequence goes on from JAHRHZ010000127.1 coordinate 1,799,702, forward strand.
TTTATCGATGGTGGAGAAAAGCATTATACAAACTCATACATGTTTTGCTTAAATCCGGGTAGTCTGTTTAGTGACCCTGGTAGGTAGAAAGAATTTCTCACTATTAGCTCAATCAAACTGCCCAACACCACCGCTACCCACCCTCAACATTATAAACAGCATCAACATTGTCTGTTAGTAGGTGGAAACATGGAGAAGAAACAAAAGAGAAAACCCAGTCTCCAGCATCGTGAATCTTTCAAAACGCTTTGTGAACCAGACTCAGGGGAGAGTGAAGGGTGAACTGTCTGATTGAACAGAGCCAGTCAAGGCACGTTTCCCTTCTTTAAGATGCTGGGACGATGACTCTGATGCTCTCGGTGTTATTACCTGTTTTGACCTACACTTGTCCCCTCACCCCCATCCCAGACCCCAAGAAAACCTTCTACATCAAACAGATGTTTACCTGCACATCTGCTAATGTGGCATACTGTATCCGCTGTTCCCGATCTGGCCTCCTCTACATCGGGGAAACCAAGCAGAGGCTTGGAGACCGCTTTGTAGAACACCTACACTCAGTTTGCGACAAACGACTGCACCTCCCAGTCGCGAACCACTTCAAATCCCCCTCTCACTCCTTGGATGACATGCCCATCCTGGGCCTCCTCCAGTACCACAACGATGTCACCCGAAGGTTGCAGGAACAGCAACTCATATTTCGCTTCGGAACCCTGCAGCCCAACGGTATCAATGTGGACTTCACAAGCTTCAAAATTTCCCCTCCCCCGACCACATCCCAAAACCAGCCCAGCTCGACCCTGCCTTCCTAACCTGTCCGTCCTTTCTCCCACCTATCCACTCCTCCCACATCAAGCCCCACTCCCACCTCCTACCTACCAGCCTCATCCCACCTCCTTGACCTGTCCTTCTTCCCCGGACTGACCTATCCCCACCCTAACTCCCCACCTACACTCACCTTTACTGTCTCCATCCCGGCCTCTTTGAGGTGTCTGTCTCCTCTCCACCAACCTTTTCCTTTATCCATCTTCCATCCACCTCCCTGTCTCTCTCTTTTTATTTCAGAATCCCCTTCCCCTCCCCGATTTCTGAAGAAGGCTCCAGACCCGAAACGTCAGCTTTCCTGTTCCTCTGATGCTGCTTGGCCTGCTGTGTTCATCTAGCTCTACACCTTGTTATCTCAGATTCTCCAGCATCGACAGTTCCCACTATCTCTCAATCGATTTTAATTCCACTATCTTTGAAATAATCAGAATTCTTTGAAACGATTGGGAATTCAAATGGAGTCTCTGCGGCATCGCAATCAGATACTTGACAAGAAATGGAAAGGCTCGAAGAGACATGACCCCTGGTTCAGGAGTGCTGGTTCCCAGTGACACGGATGCCTCTGCAATGGGTGGGATCAGACTGTTTCAGTTTCTCCACAATGAATGTCTCAGACTTTGTTTTGGAAAAGTAAAACTGTCAAAGAACAATTGTTATTCTTGTCAAATCACAATCTCAGTCTGAAATTTCATTACCCATCCCTAATGACCCCGTAGATGGAAGTAATGAGCCACTTTCCTGAGCATCTTGGCACGTAGTTACAGCCATGATGCCATTGGGGAGGGAGTTATAGGATTTAGAAATAGCGAAACTGAATGAACAGTGGAATATTTTGAACTCAGAATGGTGAGATAATTGGAGGTGTCTTGCACGTGGTAGTTTTCCCGTGTACCTGCTGTCATTATCCTTCTAGATGGAAGCAAACTGTCATTGGACTGATTCTAGCAGATTCAGGGTGTGTGTTCTGCGTGTAACGAGGAAATCATTTTTATTCACAAATTTTCAATTCCTGGCTGGGAATTGTATCCAGGGCTGGGCGATGCAAGCTCTGAATCCTAACTACTAGAACACCAGATACACCGACAGTAACCCTTGCGACCTGATTTGCACATGCTCTTCTTTCATTCCTACACGTTTGAACTGCCTTCATCAGAAATGTTTCCCTCTGTAAGCTTTGGAGCAGTTCATATTATTGTGCTGTGTTTCAATGTGAAGAAGGTGGAGTTGTGATAATCCATGTTGTTCAATAGATGTACTGCAGGAAGGTACAAAACGGACTGATGATAACAGGAGCTTATTTTGAGGCGCTGAGCAGCAGTGAAAAACGACACAAATGAAAAAAGAAACTCACGTGATTCTAGAGCCCTGGCTAGAAATGACCAGAGGTCTCATTGAATTTGTTCACGGTCTTGATTCGAAGAGACCATGACTTAAAGTATGAAAGTACATTTCACTGGAGTGGTCATAAAATTGCGCAGTGAGTGTGAATAAAACGATGGCAAGTTCCAGCAGAGAACCAGGCGGCAGTGTAGCAGACAGTTGAGGACAAATGTGTTTTCTTTGCCAGTGAAATTTACGGCTTTGCAAAGTGTTGACCATTGAAGTGAAGCAGTTACAGCGATTATCTTTACTGTTTATTCGCCTTGCGAATCCCATTTCTGCTTATGTTCCTGTCAACATCATAGTTCAACAAGACATTACTCGTAGCAATGGGTAACGTGTCTGAATTCAGATGAGAAGATTGTAGGGTCAAATCTTTCCTGGCTGGAGTGCAACTGACAACTTTCCTACACTTGCGAATTGACAGTTACTTCCAATGTGGAAGCTATTCATGTCAGATTCCCCAGAGCTGAAGAGGCTGGGTTTTGGAAATTGGAAGTTGCACATGAGCAGCGTGGTAGACTGCTTCAGCTCACCTCCCATTTCATGATACCACTCATGGCAACGATTTTCATTGGCTGGAGAAGTTGCTTGTGTTCCACCTAAAGCTGCTTTTTGTCGGAGAAACTTGTGTATAGGGATGGAGAGCGGACGTCAATCACATGGAGCGTGTATAATCCTGAGGCCTCTGTCACTCTCGGGGAAAGTGTGTCTCCCTCTGTGGCTAACATGAGGATGACTTCTTTCTGCAGGGGGATTTTAACACAGTTTTATCACCTCAAACTTCAGTCCCATTGATTACAGGGATAATCTCATTGACATTTGCCCTCGAAACGTCAGAACACACAAGGCTGTGGTCAAGTGCTGGAAACTGGGATTGAATAGATGGATTTCTGAGGACTCGAATTGACATGATGGGGCGAAGGGTCTTGTTGCACACTGTGTAGGCTCGATGACAAGGAGAAACAGAACTGCAGCCAGAATGATAGGAATTCAAAAGTCAAAAGCAGTGTCATTTCGAAAAGTTACGGGAGCTTGCTGCACCTCCCCTTAATTGTCTAGTGGTTAGGATTCGGCACTTTCACCGCTGCGGTCGGCGTTTGATTCCCAGTCAGGGAATGAGAGTTCTATTCTGCAAATTTATGGTGATGACCGTACTCCTGACTGATCTTCAGGAGCAGAAAAGAAGCTGTGGTGTTGCTAAATGTCCCAAACTTCATTCAGGTTAACATAAAACCAGGAAGTGCAGAAGCTGGAAATATGAGACAAAAATGGAAATTGATAGAGAAACTCGGCAGGCCTGGCAGCATCTGTGGAGGGAAACAGTGTTAAAGTTTCAAAGGATCATTCCTCAGAACCAGGTTAGTTATGCATTTCTATATTAGAATGCAAAATTATCACCTTTATCGGACAAATCAGTCTATTTATCAAAATCTCTCTCTCTGAATAGCTTTCAACCGTTAATGGTTATAGTTCACAAAGGGAAACACCCTTTCCTCATGTGACAAGCCCAGGCGACAAGAGTGGGAGTATCGACTAGTAACAATCTTAGTTCAAGCACATGAATCATGCTCAGTTGTCTACTATGACATCATTAGATTGAGTCAACATCGTGACATTTGAGAGAAGATTAAGCGAGGAACGCACATGCACCGCTGGGAGTTCAACACAGTTTGCTAGGTATGGTGCTTTAATCAACCAAGCCACACCACGCAGCAAGCTGCTCTTCCCATCCATATGGTCAATTCCTTACCCATTTGATTACAGAAACTCACTGTTTTCTTTCTGTGTCAATGTTGCTTAGTGAGAATTTCAATCAAACCCGCATTTTACAAAAAACACAGTTCACAGTTGAGCATTCCCCTCTGAAAATGCGCAGAAAATGGCAATCTCCACTTGTATTGGTTTAAAATTGATATTATCACCTGTTGAAACTGACGGAATAATGAGCATGGGTCCATTCTCTCAAGACCCATTAACCACCACGGCCCAGGTGCGATTCCTGGTCAGGGAATGAAAGTTCTATTCTGCCCATTTATCGTGATGACAACATTTGTGACTGATTTTCAGGAGCAGGAAAGAAGCTGTGGAGCTGGCAGATAACATATGTTGTCCTGAACGTTATTCATGTTAACATAAAACAAAGAAGTGCAGATGCTTGAATTATGACACAAAACAGGAATTGATACAGAAACTCAGCAGGCCTGGCAGCATGTGTGGAGAAAAACAAAGTTAACCTTTCAGATCCAGGCACCATTTGTCAGAACCACGTGTGTAATGCATTTCTTTTAATAATGCTGGGCGAAACTATCAGCTTTATTTGTCGAATCAGCATATTTATCAAAATCTCTGCCTCTGATTAGCTTACAACTGTTAATTGTTGCAGTTATTTTCTGATGGGGGCAAACTCAGACAACAAGAGAGGAAGCGCGGAATATGACCATGTTTTCGCCAAGCGCAGGAAGCCCTTGACAGTTATTTCCTTTGATCTCACTGGATTGGATGGACAACATTGTATTTGAGAGAAAAATAAACGTGGAACTGATAAGGTGACGCAGAGGCATCACTGGGAGTTGAATCCAGGATCTGCTAGCTTACATGTACTTTTTTTTTTACCAACTAAGGCACAGGGACACGCAGCAGCCCACCTTTCCCATTCATGTGTTCATTTCCTTAACCATGCGATCACAGTAACCCACTGTTTTCTTTCCGAATGTTGCTCAGTGAGAATTTCAATCAACCTCGATTTTGCAAATACGCACAGTTCGCAGCTAAACATTCGCCTCTGAAAATGCACAGAAACAGACAATCTCCTCTTGGTTTAAAACTGATATTTTCCACTTGTTTAAACTAACAGAATAGTGGGGATGTGTCCACCCTCTCAGGGCACATTCACCGCGTTAATACACACAGGGGGAACCTCACAAGAGGAACAGGGTAATTGTGCTGAATTGATTAGGAGTGGCGGATGAGTCAGCGTAAACAGTGGGCAGTAAAGTCTGACCCATTAGCACTGGCACTGAGCCTTGCATGAACAGCTCCACACTTACTTCTTGCCTCATGCCTCCCAGTCATCATTGCCTTTCACTTTTATGTCACTCCCCCGCTTTGCTTCTGAACTTGTCCCGACAGATTGCAGGTGTCCAATTAGAAACTGCAACTTTTAAAAATGGATTCCTGGGATATGGAAGTCACTCCTAATTACCCCAAAGATGGAGGTGATGATTAATACTTTCTTGAACTCTTGAACTCCTTTGCACGTAGGCACAGCTTTGATGACGTTAGGCAGGGAGTTTCAGGGTTTAGACACAACAACACTGAAGCAACAGCGACATATTTCCAACTCCGAATGGCGAAAAACTTGGAGGGGTATTTGCAGTGGTTAGTTTCACGTGTATCTGCTGTCATTGTCCTTCTAGATGGAAGCAAACTGTCACTGGGCTGATTCTGGCAGATTCATGGTGTGTGTTCTGTGTGCAACCCGGAATTTGTTTCCATTCAGATAATTCACGTGAAGACAAATGAATCTCGATTTCCTGACTTGGAATTGTATTCAAGCCTGAGTGATGCAAACTCTGACTCTTAACCTACTGCTACTGATGTTTGTGCATTCTGAATGCTAGTTTCCTTCCTGTCTGATGTAATGTTTGCGGCATCAAGAACATAGCAGAACTGACAACGAGACTGCTAAGACCACTAGGAATCATAGTACCACACAAACCCATACCCACTCTACAGCAAACACTCACAAGGATTAAAGATCCCATTCTCACAACATGCAGACCCAACGTAGTTTACAGAATACCATGCAACGACTGCCACAAGCATTACATTGGACAGACAGGAAGGAAATTAGCCAAAAGCATCCACGAACATTAGCTAGCAGGAATTGACACCACTCTCGGACAATAAAGGTCATCAGTTTAACTGGGACAACGTAACCTCGCAGTCCAAGCCAAACATAAACATGCACGGGAATTCCTAGAGGTATGGTTCGCAACCCATAATGCAATCAACAAACATGTAAAGAATTGGACCCCATATACAAACCCATACAGAAGAAAACTAGAAATGATACTATTCACCATAACGGACCAGACAGTATAAATTCCAAGTGGAGTAGAACAACATCGCTTCATTGGAAGCCTCACTGATGATATTACCTAGCATGGTGATGAAACCTCTGAACGAAAACAAACCAGCTTGGCGAGCGAGTCAACAATCTCATCCACAACCCGAGTTATAAATCTTTGCTAAAACCTTAAATATCTACTTAGGGCTCCAGTTGCTAAAAAAAATGTTGCCAAGGTTTTGTAACACACGTTCCTTTCGATCTGCTTGTAAATCTTTCCACCACTAGTTTTCGAGCATAGTGATGAATCCATTAGTTACACTTCCTGCATGTGCCATGAAATGAAGAAGAGGCATCTTTGCTTCCAAATTCTATCTTTCTCTCAATTTCACATGTCCAGTCTTTATATTTACCTCCTGTTCCTTGACTTTTCAGTCTGTGTATCTTGTTGTTGGATGTCTAGTAACATGACAAGATAAGAATCAGCCCTGTCTGTTCAATTCATGTCATGATGATTCCACCACTACTCTGGCCTATTGGAATGCAGAAGACGAGTTAGCAAAACGCAGTGGGATTTGGAATTAACTGAGCAGTTGACAGGCTTGACTTATGTTGAAATGCAACATTCTTTATGTATTACAATATGCATGCATCAGATAATGATGGAAACGAGTTCATAATAGATGAGAGTGTGGACTGGCTGTGACGGGGCAATGTAAGGGGTATTTTTATTTTTTGTGTTTTTTAAAAGTAGTAACCGAAATCATAGAGATGTTTAATAAAATCAGTTGTTTGAAAGAAATACTGAAGGTTTCAAAGCATTTAACTTGAAGCCCATGCCAGGCCCCATGTAGCTATTGTTTAAACAAGCAGCAATTGCAGAATTGCAGGCGATGTGGAGCCAAGGGTGAGCGAGTGCATCATTTTCTGGTATAAAATGTTGATTGTTATCTGGACCAATGACCAGTAATCAACAACATAAACCTAATTGCCTTACAACAACTGTGTGATTGATTTTCAGTTAACTGAACAGCGTGGAGCTGAGAAAAAATACAGAGAGAAAAGTATTCAGTTCTTCCACAACTGAGGAATTGTCTCCCTGGTCTCTGTAGTCAAAGTTCGGTGTCAAACCAAAGATAACCAATTTACCTCGACTGTAACAGTTGTTGAATGCTGTGATATTAAACTGTAACGTGAGAAACTTTTATTGAAATAATTAGCCTCCTTCTGTTTCAATCAATGGAAGCATCTAGAGAAAGACAACTGAAGCAATGTGCTGACCAAGAGAAAAGCCAGAAGGATCATTTGAATGACAGAACCTAGAATAAAGACAACTGAACTGTCTTTCCCGTCCTTCTGCTCTGTCAATTAACTATTTATCCTGTCTGTTTGTCTGTCTGTACTTGGGTAATGGGCGTTTATGTGAGAATAGAGCTTATTTAGTTAGTATATACAGACAGTTTACAACTATTTATCTGTAGCTAGAATACAATTACTCTTAATAAGTAATGCTTTTTGTTCAGTACAAAAACCTGATCCATGTTTTCTATAAGCTTGGGCCTAGAGGGCAGGTAAATTTGGGAACTTTGTGCACCTTATACCATCTTTAACTTTTGCTATGACACCAGGAATAGAAGGGCTTGATTTTCAATGAGTCACCTGTATGGGTCTTAACAATAAGAAAAAGCATTCTGAAAACGAAAATGTAGTTTATGTTGAAATTTCTTACTTTAATGTTTAAATATTTGCATTAAAATGCTCAATGGAAATTCCAACTGATTCTTTAGCTCAGCTCTGAATTTATTCTGGGTTCCAACGTAAATAAACGGGTTGACACATGAACTGAATAACTGGAGCATAAATCCTGATTCTTGGAGAACAAATGTGACATTGCTGAGATCAGAACCAGAAGGATAAGTAACTTTTGCAATTCGAACATAGGCAATTGTTGCAAAACGTAACAAGTTCAACAGGATGAAACTGCCCGAGATGGCGAAGAGTAAAATAATAGTTTTTTTCCGCTTCTCAATTTCTGGATCATTCTGAAACTCCCCATTTCTCTGTGTCTTCAGTCTCCTGCGGACTCTACTGGCAGCAACAACGTATCTAACAGTCAGACCATTGAGCACTAAAATCAAAATGAATGGGAGACAAGGGGAGAAAATGGATCTAATCCAGTCATATGTGATCCATGCCAGTGACGTATAAAACGTGGCTTTGATGTCACAAAACCAGGGTATATCTTTAATTATTTTTCTGGGTTCATATATAAAATACATGAAGATATTTTTTACACAGATCAGTGTGCACACGATTCCTATAACCCAAGCTGCGGTTGAACGGGTGCAATATTTTATTTTCAGTTTCTGGCAACAAATGGCCACAAATCGATCAAAAGTGAAAGCAACTGTTAACCAGGCAGAACTGTCAAGGGCTGCATAGCTTAATGCATTACGAAAACTGCAGATTGGTGTAATAGACAGGAAACTGATTTGGAAATACATTCCAGAAATACGGTTCAATAACACAATTGTGAACATAACCAGATAATCTGCCACCGCCATGGACACTAAGTAATAAGTCATACATCGAGAAAGACCGCATCTACTTCGAGCTAGGATCACAATTACTCCCACGTTGACTGCAATAGAAAGAGACAGAAATAGCAGTAGTTCTGAAAATGTATACGTGAGCTAGAACAAGGACTGTAAACAAAATTATCTGTTGAAGCAGATTCTATGCTAAAAGCTAGCTGATTATCTGTCACCAAGGGCAAATGTTCTAAGGTTTAAAACACTGATCTTTCAGATTAAGGCTGGTCAGATGATTAGGAATGCAAAATAACCCAATGAGATCTAACCAAGAGCAATTCGAAATTCAACCGGTGATGGCTCTGAAACGAGAGGATCAAAATTGTTTCTCTGACTTTTTGGAGTAACGTTCATGTTGGCTTTAATCAATTCTGAGCTTTTCACCTGATAATAAGCTGTGAGATTTGGTTCCTGTTAAAACACTGAAACAGGCAAACAGCGAAGTCATATTCAGATAAATCCCTCTCACGATATGATACTTCTTCTCTCATGAACTGTCCTGTCAGAATAACTGGTCATGTCTTTCATGCACTTTTATATCAAATAGAAAGACAGTCAATTAAATGAGAGAGGAGGATAACGTTTATGAAGCCTCGATCAATATAGGATAAACAATGAAGAAGGGAACAGTCTCAAGCATTACTGATGTGTCAGTATTAGAATTAAACCCCACATTTTGCAGTCATTAACTCATAAGCAGCAACAGTGAATGTGAAAAAGAAGCAAAGTTTCTGGAAAAGCTCAGCAGGTTTGGCAGCACCTGTGAAGGGAAAAAACAGAGTTAACGTTTCGAGCCTGGTGATTCTTCCTCAGAACCCTTCCTCAACACAGTGAATGTGAAAATGGAGAGCCAGGACAAAGAAGTGAGTGTAATAGATTGAGAACAGATCTGTGCTCTTGAAGATAGAGGCAATTGCTAATCTATTGAAGGAATAATTGTATGTTTCTTTTACACTATAAACAGTTCGGTGCTCTAACCCACCCTTTAATGAATTCACTCATTTACTTATTTCAGGAATCACTCAACGAATCATTTGTGGCAATTATGCTGTCTCCGTCAAAGTCAAAAGAACAAAAGACAGAAGTTGCTAGAAGTGCTCAGTAGGTCTGGTAGCATCTGTGAAGAGAAATCAAAGTTAACGTTTCGGGTCTGATGAGGAAGCGTCACAGGGCCTGAAATGTTAACTCTGATTTCTCTTCACAGACGCTGCCAGACCGTCTGAGCTTTTCCAGCAACTTCTGTACTTGTTTCTGGTTTACAGCATCCGCATTTCTTTTGGTTTTTAAAATAACAAAAGACTTGCTTTCCCAACTTCCCTAAAAGATGTTGATTCTTTTAAAGATTCGTTAGTTAAAAAGCACACACAATGGAACATCGTTCCTGTTATGAAAGCTGTGAGAGTTCACCAGCAGGAGAATTGTCGCTGTAATAGGTTGACACCGCAATAACTGCTTGATGATTAACCAACAACAGCATTATTGATAAATTTAATGCATGAATTTACACTGAGATAACAGAATGATAACTCACCCGCAGTAGATTATTAACAACATATTCGAACGCCATTGTCATTATAAGATGTTCGTAGTGCAATGGAAATGCTGTGTAATCACTGTGATGAGATATTACTCGTCACAGATATTAGCAAGCATATTTTTACAGGTGATGCATTTTACAGGTAATGCAAAGAAAGTAGATTGTTGAAAGAGGAATGTAGGAACATTATTTTCCTATATTGTGAGAGGTTATGTCATAATGCCACAAAATGTGCCCGTTCATTGAAGAGATCATGTTGAAATTAATATCACCGATGTGGAAAAAATGTTATGAAAGAGAAGCGTTGCTCGCAAAATGATCAAATTCCTGTCGTGAATCAGTAGACCAAGCAGTTTCAAAGGAACCACAGTACCTGGAAGCCCGATAGCTGCAAGGATGAGATAATAAATGGTGAACACCAGACCTGTTAGCAATGCATGCATTTCTCTCTGGAAGTCTGAGTGAACAAATCACAGAAGAGTGGCGATGGTTATACCAGATGTCAGTCTCTAGGGACATAATTAGTGTATATTTCGATTTACCTTTACTGCAATCATTGCAACAAACAAATTGCTGCAGCTGCTGCTCACTTACTGTTTATATCTTGATGGAATTTTTTCCAAAGAGGTCTGACAGCTTGAAAGTACTCAAAGACTACAGGATAACTGGCGTTAATTTTGCTCATGCTGACATAAAATCATTCGGAACACAGGCTAGACGAATGTTCTTTACTGACGTACTGAGAAATGTAAATTTTCAAAATAAGCTAAATTTTTATTAAAAATTATGATTCAACCCATGTAGTCATCGATCAGGACCAAGTTGGTCTAGCTGTCACATAGAATGTACAATCTGGTTCATACATTGCGTAATCAATGTGTACAGGCCCAGTTATTACAAGTTCATTTAGTGCTGACGAAGCAAAACCAAATCCGGATTTGCCATCTGGCCTCGACCCAGGCATTATAAACGACAAAGGAAAGCATCCCTGTCGGACCTACAAAGTGCTCCTTTCCAAATCACTGGAGGAAGAAGCTTAACAAATGTCCCCAGGCTCACTAATGAGGGAGCACAGCAGTCAGTGTAAAAGACAAGGCTGAAAAATTCTTAATAACACTTAGTCCTAAATGTCAGATGGATGATCCATCTTAGTCTCATCTAGGAGTCCTCAATATCACAGATGCCAATCTTCAGCCAGTTTAATTGACTCCAAGTGATATCACAAAACAATTGTAGACAATGAATACTGCAAAAGTTATGGGCCCTGCTAACATTTCGGCAACAGTACTGATGATATGTGCTTCCAGAACTTGCTGCATCCCTAGACAAGTTGTTCTCCAGCTTCAACACTGGCATTTACTCGACAATGTGAAAAATTGCTCAGGTATGTCCTTTTCACAGAAAGAACAACAAATCCAATTACCTCCCCATCAGTCTGCTCTGGATCATCAATAAAATAATGTGTCAAAAACAGTGTTATCATGTGGCACCTGCTTAGCAAAAACCTGCTGACTGACCCCCAGTTTATATTCCACCAGGACTGCCCAGCTTCAATATTCATTACAGCCTGCGTTCAAATATGTATAAAAGAGAGGAATTCCAGCAGTAAGATAAGAGTGATTGTCCTTGACATCGAGGCTGCAGTTGGCAGAGTGTAGTATCAAGCAGACAAAACTGGATTCAATGTAAATCAAGGGGGGAAGCTAAGGTGGTTGGAATCTTACCCAGAGCATATAAATATCGTTGTCGTTGTTGGTGTTCAGTTAGCTCGGTTCCAGGGGTTTGTCAGGGCAGTGTCCATGCTCAATCCTTTTCAACTGCTTCATCAATGAACTTCCCTTTGTCATAAGTTCAGAGGTGGGGATGCTCGCTGATGATCACACAATGTTCGGCACCATTCGCCTACCTCTTCAATTACCAAAGTAGTCCATGTCCAAATCCAACAAGACCTGGATGATATCCAGGTTTGACTGAAAAGTAGCAAATCACATTCATGCCAGACAAATGTCAAGCTATGAACTTGTCCAATAAGAGACAGTCTAAACACTTCCCCTTGAAAGTCAATGGCATTGTCACAACTGTCAAAGTCGTGGAAGCTACCATTCGCTGGAGATGGAACTAGACTCAATATAAATACCACTGCTTCAAGAGCAGGTCAGAAACTAGGAACACCATAGCAAATATCTCACCCCCAGACTCCTCAAATGGTGTTTGGCATCTACAAGTCACAAATCAGGAGTCAGAAGGAATATTGGCCATTTGCCTTGATAAATGCAGCTCCAACACCATTTAAGAAACTCGACGCCATGCAGGACAAAGCAACAAGCTTGATTGACATTGCATTCACAAAAGCTCAATCACTCCACAACCGATCCTCAATCACAGCTGTGCATGCCATCAACAAGATGGACTAACGAAATTAATCAAAGATCCTTTGACGTTACCAATTCGATCCAGAAGGACAGGGTGGCAGTATATGGGAACATGACCGTCTTCAGGTTTCCCACCAAGCTGAAATATTATTATTATTATTATTATTATTATTATGCTGAAATATTGGAAATATATTACTGTTCCTTCACTATCACTGATTCAAAATCTTAAAATTCCCTCCCTAATATCAGTGTGGGTCTACCAACAGCAAATGGATTGTCGGCGCTCAAGAAAGTAGCTCAACACCACTTCTCATGGGCTACTTGAGTTATGCAATAAATGCTGGTAGAAACAACGATGTCCGTGTATACAATGTAAATATGCTGATGTTATAGACTAAAAACCCAAAAGAGAATGCTTCAAGCACTCAGATAATCCCGCAACACCATTGGCTACAGATATTGCAAACTTGCTGAGATATCCACAATTTCATGTTAAATTCTTAACAAATAAACTGTAATTAAATACAGAAGTTCATTATGGCAGAAGGTGTGTTGTCTTGGACCTGGTTAATTTGAAATCAATCGTGCTAAATATACATGCACTTCAGGGGACTTGTCCAACGAATAACGTGAATGCTTGAGAAACTCAGCTGTGAAGAGAGTAACAGAGTTAAACATTTGAAACTGGTATGACTTTTCTTCCGAACTCCACAATGAATAGATTTTCTTTAATTTCTTACACTGGGTAACACACCAATTGTACAAACAATGAACATGCTACACAACGAAACCTTATTCTGACGTTAAAGTAATATTAAAACCTATGTGCAAATCTGGAATAGCTGCAAACAAAATTGCTATTGAGATACCTCGTTGAACTGAAATCAAATCAGTCCACCAACTATGCCCTGATTTAAAATCTAGGAACTATAGAAGCATCAAATTTGCATTAGACTGACTTGATTTAGACATGCAATCTTCCAATCTAGAGTTAGAGTTGCTTGCTTTGCACCACAAACCCACCCGTCACCGTTGTAACCCTACATGATTCAAGGAAGTTTAAGGATGGCTTTGAACGACGTGGCAAATAGATATCAACAGGGAGCTCCAGAAAATGGAGTCTACCCAAGAATGTTCTTATGTCATTGCTAAACTGCCCTCAAATCGTTCCTGCCGTTTCATTAAATCAATATTTTTCGGTATCTGCACTTCACTTTCATGGATTGATTCTATGAACCTTCAAATCATTACGCTCAAAACAGCTGTCAGTTTATATTTTTCGGTTTCCAACTTGACAGCCCATCCTCAGAAAGATTTTTCAGGAGATACTTTAAGCTTCCACTGTCATTTATCTGGAGCAACACCTCCTCGATTCACTCTACATAATATGTTTTTTTTTGTCTGGCAGTGCTCTTCTGTCGGAACAATTTTCGTTATCTACCCTTTTGATTTTTTTAAAAAAATCATCCTGTTATACCTCAAGGGGAATATATATCATTTAAATTCACAAGAATATGATGGTCGTACGATCTCCTTCTCTGCTGTAACCATTCTTTGATGCTAACCTGATCTTGTGTTTTTGTTTTATCGGGTGTGATTCTAGTGAAGCTGTATTAAACCCAGATATGATTAAAATTCTGAGTAAAAACCAAAAGAACTGCCGATGCTGTAAATCAGGAACAAAAATAGAAGTTTCTGGTAGCTCAGCAGGTCTGGCAGTATCTGTGAAGGAAAAATCAGAGTTAGCATTTCGGGTCCAGTGACCCATTTCGGGTCCGGGTTCTGAGGTAGGGTCACCGGACGGGAAACGTTAATTAAAAATCTGAGGTTCGTTTTTTTCCTTTGTTGCTTCACGGCCTGAGAAGATTTAGATGTTGGATATTTCCAGTTTGTCAGGCTGTTAGTGTCGTCAGCTTAGATTGAGCTTCTTCGACTTTAATTTGAGACACCACACCAAAGCAAATAGTTTTCTCTTCGATAACTCAATTCACATTCACATTCCCAATAAACGTGCAAAAAACATCGATATTTAAGTCATGTCAAGACAGTTCATGAAAATTCCTCAAATCTGAAATGATGTCAATTATTCTGGAACTGCCTATGAGAAAGGCAAGGGAATAGTCAATAAATCATTTATAAGGATGGGATGCCACGGATTTGCAGTCCATCAGCTAAATCCTTCCGTTGCCTTGTCTCCGGTGCGCAGCGTGCCGAATCGTCAGCTATCTGCTTTTCATCCATGAAAACTGGGTGAAAGTGGTCATCTTCAGCATAAATGTTGATTCTGCGGCCAGATTTACAGCGTTGGAAACGTGCTACCTGTTGGTAAAATGAATTTCTACCACATCAAGACTGGTTCTTGCAGCGCAGAACCAAGCGTGAAACACTTAAAAACCATATTCAGCATATTTCTAGTCAGTGTGAAAACTCGTCATGGAAAAAGTGGA
Source organism: Ginglymostoma cirratum (assembly GCA_024137785.1). Lineage (NCBI taxonomy): Eukaryota > Metazoa > Chordata > Chondrichthyes > Orectolobiformes > Ginglymostomatidae > Ginglymostoma > Ginglymostoma cirratum. The sequence goes on from JAHRHZ010000127.1 coordinate 1,814,926, forward strand.
ACGTAATCATTGCAAAATCTAATGATTCCTGCCATATTAAACATCAGGACACTGACGACCTAAAAATGATTCTAAACTATCTTGAAACGTAAATAGAACACGTTGGAAAATATGTATAATTTCAAGTGAATAGCTAGGCGCTGAAAGCAACTTAGATAAAGGTGCAAATTAATATAAAAACCAAAAGAACTGCGGATGCTGCAAATCAGGAACAAAAACAAAGTTGCTGGAAAAGCTCAGCAGGTCTGGCAGCATCTGTGGAGGAGAAAACAGAGTTAACGTTTCGGGTCCGGTGACCCTTCCTCAGAACAGTTCTGAGGAA
>JAHRHZ010000127.1:1815647-1839276 GCA_024137785.1 Ginglymostoma cirratum
GACCCTTCCTCAGAACAGTTCTGAGGAAGGGTCACCGGACCCGAAACGTTAACTCTGTTTTCTCCTCCACAGATGCTGCCAGACCTGCTGAGCTTTTCCAGCAACTTTGTTTTTGTGCAAATTAATATCACGGCTTCTGATCTTTACGAGAATCGACAGTATAATATTTGCTATCAAGCAGACTGCAAAAGAAATATAACACAAAATTATAATCTCAGCTGATGGCAATACCGGACAGGTCAGATCGCAGGTTGAAACTTTAACTAATACATCAAAAGTTTTAATTTTTCACTTTGTTTTGCCTGGTTGCTCAGTCACCGAACATATTCCAACAAAGACTGGAAATGACCTTTCAAGAAAGCATCACGTGCTTATTGCACTACATAAATGAAACCTAGAAATATTATCCTTCATATCATTTCAAGCAGCTTGAATATTTCCTTTACATCTAGATAATTCTGCCAATAAAAATGTCTTTGCCATTCTTCCTAAATGAAGCATTTCTTCTGAACTTAATGTATATTTTCCCTCTACTATCTTTCATTGTGACATTATAAGAATTCAACTTTGTAAACACTTCATCAATTAATTTCCCGTGTTGTTTGATAGTGAATTGACATAAATTACAGTTTCTCCGAGAAATTGACTACTTAATTTACTTTGCCAAATGAATAGCTGACGCCTTCATTCAAAAGAAAAAGCTACATTCAAAGAACTTAACAAATCATTTTTGAATCATTACTTATCTACACAGATAGCTGCCGAGGACACAACGTATTCATTCAATGCATCGAGTCCATGCTGAATGTACAAAAATCCAGTCAGCGCGATTCCCCTGCTACAATATTTCGACGTTACCCACCCAGCTTCCTTTAAAATTAGTGATCGTTTCTGCCTCCACCATGTCTGTCGTTAATGAGTTCTAGGTCGTTTCCAACAGCGGAAGAGTCTTCTTATGCATATTCCTTCTGCACCTTTGCTTTCAATCTCAAATCTGTTTCCTCCGCCTCCTGTTATTAATTAATGCGGGCTGCTGTTCCTTGTTTAATTGTTTAATTGTTCTAAACTTGTCATACTCATACTGATCTCTCCCAAAACTATTCCCGCTCCCCACTAGTCATTTTAATTTGCTGGGGAATTATAACTGTTGCAACCAAATCGTGGAGCTAAACTTCCCTATCTCTGAAATCAGACGAGGAATCTCACGTTTATTTTAAAAACGTAAGGCATATAAATAGCGGTGATATGATTTCTCTTATATTTCCTCGAAGTCCCAAGTTCAACGTTCAAGTGAATTTGTAATGAACCATATTGTCGGTCGAACGATTGACCGCTCATCTTTCAATTAACTGCTTAGCAGCCTTTCAGATTGAACATTTGATTCAACAGTGTTTAACCATATCACCTGCACCTGTTTCTTTTCCTGTATCGTTCTGAGTTTTGGTTGGGCTCACAACTTTCTGTTATTTTAATTTCAGTTAGCAGATGTTCATTATTCTGCTACTTCAGTTACTTCAAAGCATCTCTGGTTCTTGCCACTTTCCAACCCAACCCAACATTGCTTCACTCACTCTTTTATCATATATTCTTTCTTTGTTCTTTATCTTTGTCTGCATGAATTTCCAGAAGGCCTTTTCTAGGTGCCGTACAGGTGGCTGTTAAATAAATAAAGAATCTATGGTGTAAGGGGCAATGTGCTGGCATGGATAGAAGATTGTCTGACTGGAAAATGGCAAAAAGTAAAGATAAAGGGGTATTTTTTTGGGGGGGATGGCATCCGGAAACTTCTGGAGTTCTGCAGGGTCCATATTGTGATCACGACTATTATCGTTACATATTGATGATCTGGGAGAAGGAACTGAGGGCATTATTGCTAAGCTTCCAGATGACAGAAAGATGGTGTGGAGGGGCAGGTAGTGCCGAGAAAGCGGAGAAGCTGCAGAAATAACTGGAGAATAAATGGGCGAAGAAGTATCAGGTGGAATACAATGCAGGACATTGTGAAGTTGTGCACTTTGCTAGGAAGAATAGAGGCACAGATTATACCTAAACGGGGAAAGGCTTCGGAAATCTGAAGCACAAAGAGACTTGTGAGTTCCAGTTCAGGATTCTCTTAAGGTTCAGTTGGCAATTAAGCAATCAAATACAATGTAAGCATTCATTCAGAGAGGTTTAAAATATAGGAGCAGGGTGTTAAAGCTATATAAGTATCTGCCAGGCTGTATTTGGAATATTATGAGCAGTTTTGGGGCTCGTATCTCAAGAAAGATGTGCTGACCTTGGAAGAGGTCCGGAGAATGTTCGCCGCAATGATGTGGAAATGAAGGGCTTGTCCCATGAGGAGAGGGTGAGGATTCTGGGTCTGTTCGTGACGGGGTGTAGAAGGACGAAGGGGTTCTCACTGAAACTTGCAAAATACTGAGAGGGCTGGATAGAGTGGGCGTAGAGAACATGCTTCTAACAGTAGGATAGACTAGAAGCCGAGCCTACTGCCTCAGAGTAAACGAACAATGCAGTAGAACGGAGAGAAAGAGGAATTTATTCAGCCCAAGGGTATTTATTCTGAGGAACTCTGCGGCAAAAGGCTGCGGATGCCAAGTCATTGAGTGTATTTAGGGAGGAGATAAGTAGGTTCTTGATTACTAATTAAATAAATGAATTCACAAACATTAAAGATATGATCGAATGGTGGAAAAGATTCCATTGGCCGAATGATGTACTGTTCCTATATCTTGTGGCATTTTGCCCTGCAAGATGGACAGGAGAATGGCTACTATGGACATTGGAATGGGAAACGAACCAGAATTACTCGTTAATAAGAATGACCAGCTAGCTTTGATTGATGACAATGTGTTCCAGGCAGACATCCGGTTACAGGAGAAAAGTTAGATAAGAAATAAGCAGAGATATTGAAAGAAGTATTTAATGCAAGCTAATGTGATTGTGACGGAACACATTTGAACAATGGTGTTGTAAGTCCTTGTTTAAATTATTGAGTAAGAGGGAATGTTGATATTTGTCCCAGTATTGATCAACTGTCTCTCTGACGTGATTCTGTCTCTAGTCCTTCTTCATCTTCCAGTTTGCAGGAAGGACGTTATTACCCACAGTAGCGTGGGAATCGGTACAAAGGGCCTGTAGATCAGACACATTGTAGCTAATACGTGTAAGCGGCATGTTGTTTCATCTCAGGGAAAGTGGTGTCTCTTTAGAGCATCACGGCATGAGAGCGAATAGGAGAAGCTCATTCAGACGATCACACCCTTTTCAGCCCGTGGGGCGAAACAAGGCTGAGTAAAAAGGAATGACCTCATCTCTTAGTGCATTTGTGCGGCATCTATAGCTTGTGCCTGTGCGAGACTAAGAACGATTTGAAGCATTGAGGCGTTCTCTAGAAGCAGGAAACTGATGCGCACGCATTGTAAAAAAAAGTAAGTAACATAATAACAAGCATTACTGTACAGTGTTAATGCGAACAGCGGGCGAGACTTTGAGTCCCTTGACTGCTGGTCCCAGTGCCCTCTCATTGTGCCATTTTGCTGCATGCAATTTTCTTTTTTCTTTTTTCTACGTATTAGTATTGTGGTGATCGAGACCAGTATGTACTTCTTATTGCTTTCAACAGGAACACACATGTTGGGAACTTATGTTGATTCTATAGTTCTATTGTGTAACCCCAGACAAGATAGTCCAAAGTGTATGCAGAAGCAGCAAGACACGCAGAATGACAAGCAGACAAGGAGTCGAACCACTAGGTTAGAGATTGAGATATTGAGTGATCGTTTATGTGAAGGTGGATTCTCTGTTACGTAAAAATAGCTCTGTCCTTTTGAGAAATATATTTATATCTGTGCCATTGTGTAAGCTGCTAAGTAAGTGTTATCTGCACTCCCACGTTGTTTTCTTCCTGATAATGGGCAACGCAACTGTTGAAGTGTAACGTTTCTATCTGCTTCATCACTGTCCCATTGTGTCACCTTGTCCCTGATGTCTATTTTGCTTCCTGCACTATACCTTTATCTCTTTTGTCTCGATGTCCTTCTGTGTGCTTCTTATATGTCACTGTGCTTCCTGATGTTTAACTGGGCATTCTGTTCTGGTTAGGTGTTGTCTAGCTTGTCATTACGTAGTTTGTTGTGTCACTGTGCTTAGTGTTGTGCAACGGTGCCCTCTGCTATGAAACTGATGCCACTTCCTGACCATCAAGCCGTGTTTCCACGCAGATGTCACATGCGTGTTTGTGCGCCAGGAGAAAATTCTGCAGAATATACTTTTTTAATGCCAGCTCTCCCAACTTGAATCGAGGTTACTTCATTCTGTTGCCTCTTTCTGATTCGCGCACATTATCCCCTTTCAAATAACCAGCTAATTCCATTTTGAATGTGCATTCACTGAGGCGGTGCAATCTGGGCCCAAACCATTTTCTCTGAGAAAAACTTTCTCCCTGACTTCATTCTTTTTCTTCTTTCACGAATTACTTTATATTTGCGTCTCCACGCTTTCACGAGAGGGAATCTTTTCTTCCTCTTTACTGTTTTATCCTCTCATTATTTTGATCACTTCAAGAAGATATCATCTTTAGCCCTCTCTTCTTCAAAGTGGACAGTCAGAAGTTCTTAAATTTGTCTTCATAACTGACAATTCGTCATTCCTGGATACATCCTCAACATTTTAAAAGTCTATATCCACCGCCTTCAAACCCTTTCTAAAATGTTGTACTCGGTGATGGATTCAATATTTCAGCTGGAAGATACACTTAGAACCTGATTTTTCGGGAAAACTCGCCTTTGTCATTTGTTTTCACCTTCTCACATGTTTCTGTGATACATTTACTATCGCAGGAAATCTTACCATCTGAGAGCAGTTCCGTCCAAAAATAAAACAAATCAAGGCACTGCCAAAAGTAGAAGGAAAAGCAAAGTTAGGATTCCACAGTGATTTGAAAATTAGACTTCTCGCTGGCTAATTCACTGCAAGAACTTCAGCGAGCAGCATATCTCCGCGCGAACAGTGTTAGCAGGCCCACTCCACACAAACAACAAACAAAATATAACTGGTACTGAATCAGAAAAAAACTCCTTTTATTAAAACAAATATTTGTGGATCCTGAAGATCGGAAATAAAATCAAGAATTGCTGGAGAAATTCAGAGGGTCTTGCAGATGGGTTGAAAGAAGGTAGAGTTAATGCTACGTGTCCAGTGACCCCTATACAGAACTGTTTTATGGGTAGAAATCAGCAACGTTTCTCAACAACAGTTTCTTCTTATCCCATCCTCCAGTCCAAAAGATTATTGTTTGTTTCCGTACTACGTGACGAGGTTGTCTCCATTCGTGGTTGTTTTAAAACACTTGTCACAGGCCAGGAGCATATTGAAAGGAAAGTGCGCGTGTACTCTTTTGTTTCTGCCAATCACCAAGAGTTTGGGGAGATGGGTGTTTGCACAGAACAGATTGACGTGAATAAAACTCATTAGGAACTCACAAATCGACTTTTATTTTAGACTGACTGAATGGTGCCATGTTACTGGGACAGTCCTGTGAAAACAGCTCGCTAAAGTGACATTTTGTGGAATCTTTCGGCAGAAGTAGTTTGGTGTTCATATGCCCGTCTTCACAAACGAAAACCTAAGGAAACACTGGAGAACTGAGCGACCAATGTGCTTGATGGGAGCGGCTAGGAATTATTGTCTGTCCGCATCTGTCTCAGATTGATTGAATTTGTGTAAAGCACTCAGTCCCTTGGAATTGTGCCCAGTAGAAGTAAGCTGCAGAGACGCAGACAAAGCAACAAGGAACAGAGGGGAAACACGAGTCATTGGTGCTCTCTAACTGGCTGTCACAGAGATTGTTGAGAAACCTCGTTTCTATGTTATTCTAGAACCGTACAAGTTTATTTCCCAGAGCTACTCGCCCAATTTCCTTTTGAAATTGTTGATGGTCCACTTCAACCCCACCGTCAGGAAGCGAGTGGCATGTTGTGACTTGCAGCGGAACAACGTTGTTATGCACGTTCCCCTGCAAATCCTGTCGTCAATCTGAAATCTTTGCATCCCAGAACTTCTTATATCGGCAAATTGGGAGCATAGTTTCTTTGATTGCACGATCTAACCCGGTCGGAAACACTCCAAAGTTTGTCTCAAACACGTTTGCTACAAGGATGGCAATTCCAGATTCTCCAAACCATCCTCTTGAGATAAAACTATTGGAATCTGCGAGGTTCAGCTATGGAAAGAAAATAAAAGAATAGATTGAAACAAAGCTGAAATTGAATTTTGCATTACCACTTCTGAATCGTTCCAAGACACGAACTTGCAGCTGAAACAGTTTTGTAATAAATCCAATATTCATAGAAGGAGCAAACCATCATCTTTCAATAAGCATTTCGCAGCCTTCAAGACTCAGCATGGAATTCAACAATTTCAATCCGTAACCTGCGCCGCCATTTTCGTCCCATTATTCGTGTGGGTTTTGGTTTGATTCTCATTTTTCTCCACTTTTACTTTCTGGTGGCAGCTGTTCATGATTTTAACTTCCACACTTCACTTTCGCTCATCATTGGCTGCAGTTTTTATCCGCTTTCCACCACGCCCAGCCTTGCATAACCAACTCTTCTGTCCTTTAATATTTCCTGCCCTCCACGTTTATTTACAGTGGACTAATGACACGGATCTAGATTAACCTATAATGAGGCACGAGTCAAAGGTAATTTAGCATAAGAAATTAAAGGAACTTCTGGCAGTGGATGAGTGCAGTTTTTTTCATGGCAGACATAGGGTTCAAATATGAAAACGACACACATAGATTTCTCTTTGATTAACACCACTGACGCTGGAATGAGAGTTAACATGTTAAACTTTGATCAGTTATTAACAAATAAACCAAGACAATAAGCAATCATAAACACGAAGAAGTAATTAGTAAAATCTGTCTCTAATACAATGACAAAGAAACTAAGCTAAACAGTTCATGGTGATCTTTACGGCCCGAATCCCGCATTCAAACTCAATGATTGAGAACTAACTGTGATATCTGACCCAACAATGATTAACTCTATCTGCAATCTGATGTTGTAATCACTCTGCTGATCTCTTTGTCCTTCTCGTTGTCCTATGTCACAGGGAAATCCTTACTATCCAAAATAAGGGGGGGGGGGGAGGGATTACGACACAGCGTCCAGTGAATCAAATACAAGGTAGCTTTTGTATAGTAACATCATTTTGATAGATATGTATTGCTCTTTTGGTTTTGGATCTAGCTTAGCCCTATTGCGCCATTCTGCTCCTTGCAAAACTGTTTCACTGCCTATTAGTGTTAAAGGCAATGAACTAAATATTAAATTCCTTCGATATTGTACAAAAAGGCACCTGTTAGGAGGTGTCACCAGTGCTCAGTTCCACTGTGCAACTCCGCCCAGAAAGTAACAAACAGACCGACATACTCAAAATCGTAATATGCCATCAGGTCAAGCAAAATGACAGACATAGAACAGAGAACATAGAACATAGAACATTACAGCGCAGTACAGGCCCTTCTGCCTTCGACGTTGCGCCGACCTGTGAAACCAATCTGAAGTCCATCGAACCTACACTATTCCATTATCATCCATATGTTTATCCAATGACCACTTAAACTCCCTTAAAGTTGGCAAGTCTACGACTGTTGCAGGCAGGGCATTCCACGCCTTTACTACTCTCTGAGTAAAGAACCTACCTCTGACATCTGTCCTATATCGATCACCCTTCAATTTAAAGCTATGTCCCCTCGTGGGAGCCATCACCATCTGAGGAAAAAGGCTCTCACTGTCCACCCTATCTAATCCTCTGATCATCTTGTGTATCCCTATTAAGTCGCCTCTTAACCTTCTTCTCTCTAACGAAAACAGCCTCAAGTCCCTAAGCCTTTCCTCATAAGACCTTCCCCCCACATTAGGCAACATCCTGGTAAATCTCCTCTGCACCCTTTCCAATGCTTCCACATCCTTCCTAAAATGCGGTGACCAGAACTGTCCGCAATACTCCAAGTGTGGCCACAACAGAGTTTTGTACAGCTGCGTCATGACCTCATGGCTCTGAAATTCAATCCCTCTACCAATAAAACCTAACACACCATACGCATTCGTAACAACCCTATCAACTGGGTGGCAACTTTCAGGGATCTAGGCACATGGACACTGAGATCTCTCTGCTCGTCCACACTACCAAGAATCTTACCATTAGCCCAGTACTCCGTATTCCTGTTACTACTTCCACACTTTTCCGCATTAAACTCCATTTGCCACCTCTCAGCCCAGCTCTGCAGCTTACTTCTGTCCCTCTGTAACCTGCAACATCCTTCCGCACTATCCACAACTCCACTGACTTTAGTGTCATCCGCAAATTTACTAACGCATCCTTCTACGCACTCATCCAGGTCATTTATAAAAATGACAAACAGCAGTGGCTCCAAAACAGATCCTTGTGGTACACCACGAGTAGCTGAACTCCAGGATGAACGTTTCCCATCAACCACCACCCTCTGTCTTCTTACAGATGGCCAATTTCTGATCCAAACTGCTAAATCACCCTCAATCCCATGCCTCCGTATTTTATGCAATAGCCTACCGTGGGTAACCTTATCAAACGCTTTACTGAAATCCATATACACCACATCAACCACTTTACCCTCATCCACCTGTTTGGTCACCTTCTCAAAGAACTCAATAAGATTTGTGAGGCACGACCTACCCTTCAAAAAACCGTGTTGACTATCCCTAATCAAATTATTCCTTTGTCGATGATTATAAATCCTTTCCCTTATAATCCTTTCTAACACTTCACCCACAACCGAAGTAAGGCTCACTGGTCTATAATTACCAGGGTTGTCTCTACTCCCCTTCTTGAACAAGGGGACATTTGCTATCCTCCAGTCTTCTGGCAGTATTCCTGTAGACACTGACGACATAAAGATCAAAGTCAAAGGCTCTGCAATCTCCTCCCTAGCTTCCCAGTGAATCCTAGGATAAATCCTAGGATAAATCCCAACCGGCCCAGGGGACTTATCTATTTTCACACTTTCCAGAATTGCTAACACTTCCTCCTTATGAACCTCAATCCCGTCTAGTCTAATAGCCTGTATCTCAGTATTCACCTCGACAAAATTGTCTTTTTCATGTATGAATACTGACGGAAAATATTCATTTAGCGCCTCTCCCGTCTCTTCGGACTCCACGCACAACTTCCCACTACTATCCTTGACTGGCCCTAATCTTAATCTAGTCATTCTTTTATTCCTGACATACCTATAGAAAGCTTTAGGGTTTTCCTTGATCCCACCTCCCAAAGACTTCTCATATCCCCTCCTGGCTATTCTTGGCTCTCTCTTTAGGTCTTTCCTTGCTAACTTGGAGCACTCAAGCGACCTAACTGAGCCTTCACGCCTCATCTTTACATAAGAATCCTCCTTCCTCTTGACAAGAGATTCAACTTCTTTAGTAAACCACAGTTCCCTCACTCGACCACTTCCTCCCTGCCTGACAGGTACATATTTACCCAGGACACGCAGTAGCTGTTCCTTCAACAAGCTCCACATTTCAATTGTGCCCAGCCCTTGCAGTTTCCTTCCCCATCTTATGCATCCTAAATCTTGCCTAATTGCCTCATAACTGCCTTTCCCCCAGCTATAACTCTTGCCCTGCCGTATATAACTATCCCTTTCCATGGCTTAAGTAAACGTAACCGAATTGTGGTCACTATCACCAAAGTGCTCACCTACCTCCAATTCTAACACCTGGCCTGGTTCATTACCCAGTACCAAATCCAATGTTGCCTCGCCTCTTGTTGGCCTATCTACATACTGTGTCAGGAAACCCTCCTGCACACATTGGACAAAAGCTGACCCATCTAAAGTACTCGAACTGCAGACAAAGTGTAAAGTATTCATTTCAATACGGTTATATTCTCTGCTACATAAAGGTGCCCATTGTTTTTCATAAAATATACTTCTGGCATTTCAACTCTGTTCGTAGAAATTCATATTTTTTTCAGTCCCCCACAACACTAACATGTATCAGAAAAATAACCCATTGTTGCAAAAGGTTCACAAGTCAATGCATCATAACAGTTATTTGATATTTACATTTTCATTAACACCAGCTAATTACAGGGCAAATACGTCCCCGTGAAGGCTAAGGGCAAAGTTCAGCAAACCCTTGACATTTAGAATTAGAATCCCTACAGTGTGGAAACAGGCCCTTCGGCCCAACAAGTCCACACCGACCCTTGGAGCATCCCACCCAGAACACTATGGGCAATTTAGTATGGCCATTCCACCTAGCCTGCACATCTTTGGACTGTGGTAGGAAACCGGAGCACCCGGAGGAAACCCACACAGACACGGAGAGAATGTGCAAACTCCGCACAGTCACCCAAAGCTGGAATCGAAGCTGGGTTTCTGGCGCTGTGAGGCTGCAGTGCTAACCACTGAGCCACTGGGCAGAAGTGACAGAAAAATGGAATTAAATGTGGAGGAGTGGGTAGATAATCTTCCTGAAGTCTAAATACAGCAGTGTCCCTGGAGGTTTGCAAAACTGCAGGAGGGAACTTTTTAAACCATGAAACTTCAGACAATGCACAAAAATAATTGACGGGTGGAGTAAACGAAAATCAAGTAATAGTTTAGATCACGGGAAGAACTAGGTGAAAAATCGTGCCCATTATGGACTCCAGATGTAATCGAAATGTTAACTTGGAAAACGTGAATATAGCTTTGAAAGAATATTTACGTTGATTTACACAATAAGAAAGGATTACCTTGGTGTAGACATGAGTATATAAAATTTAGAAATATTGGAAAATAAAGTAGACAGTGGAGAGTTACTACCGGGTTCAGCAGCCTTAAAAGTAGATTGTTCATCAAGCCCAGATAAAATGCATTCCATGCTTTCTACTGAGAGAGGCAAGGGAAGAAATATCAGTGCCCTTGACAATAATTATGAAGCCTACTGTGGCCGCAGGTGATATGTCAGGAGATTGTTGGGCTTTTTTTTTGCTAAGTGAAGAAGGGTAAAACAGGAAATTTCAGGCGACTGGAATAGGTTTGATTTAACTATTAGTGCTACGCAGAGTGATCCCAAGCTCTCCATTATGTCAAGTTGTGGTTTTGAGGACATCGGCAGTGAGCACTAGCTCCCTATTTCGCTTGTAGTGTCAAACCTCAAACAGAGAATTTCTCTTGTAAGTTTGTTAATGTTGTACTTGCTGGTTTATCAAAGAAATATTCATGCACTTTCCTGGAGACAGGTTTGCAGATGCGTACTGGTTGGTGTTCAATGAATGGGGGCACTGTCAAAGTGATAGCATTCAATTAAGTCTCTGCACTAATCAAAATCCTCCAAGTCAAAGAATAGTAATAATAGCCACTTTCCTGTGAAGGAAAACTGGTACATTTACTTCCAGTAGGATTCAGACAAGAAAATATGATCCTGAAGATTATAGAAGTGAAATTAAGGATCCACTCTCCGCAGACCTTATTCAAGTTACAATTAAGATATTTTGTTTCCTTTCTGTGTGACCTGGTTGGATTTGATCAATGAAATTTTCATTATCTGGGTGGAAAGCGAATGGTTTGCTAGTTTTCAGTGTTGGGTAGAGGTGTTCTTGGTGAATGAGAAATAATTTTCCGGAGCAGAGACTTGATTCTATCTGCCGTTTCTGTTCTTATTCCATCTCTATCTTATTTTAAATTTAACAAACCCCTCCTGTTATTTAATATCTCCTGTCCTCTAACCTACTGGAGAACTTCACGTTGAATTTTTCCTTCTCTCCTCCATTCACCTTCTCTGTATTTGTTTCAAGCCTGTTCCATATGTCACTTTTCCATCTTCTGACAGAAGGTCATCAAGTTGAAACGTTAATTCTGTTTGGCTCTGTCTTAGGTGGTGCCTGAACTGCTGAATATTGATATCATTTTCTGGTTTTAAAATTGGGAGTTCCTCTGTATGAAGAACAAATCAAATGGACTTTCGCAGACTCGAAAGGCAATAAGGATTCCCCAACAGAAGGATTGAGGGACAAGGTTGAAATAGCGTTGGAAGTTTACCTTCAAATTGTACAGACAGATTGTTTTATTTTCTTGTGTTATGGGTTAGGACCTGCCATGTCCGTGTCCTGGGTTCAATTTCCAGGAAACGAGTGGTGTTCTGTTGTGTGACTGACACAGATAGTTCATCCCCACAAACTCTTCTCAATTTTATTTGTTTTGGTACAGACTAGTGGCATTGCAACCAGAGCAAAACTTGCAACCAGAGCAAAACTTGCAGTCTATTGCCGACTCTGTCAGTGTACAGATTACCAGTTTCGATCAATTTCCTATATATGCTACAAAACTCTGAAAAATAGATCTTTTTCCCTTGCTTTCTCAAATGACAGTCAGAATGTTTCTTAACACATATATCCATTACGTTATCACCCGTAATTAGGTATGGTTTGAGAAATGCGTTTGTATGCCTTATTTTACATCTTTTACAGCTATGGTATACAAAGTCATGTACATCTACATCTTGAGGTCACACCTGATCCTAATTCTGAATGTGTTGTCACAACAGCGATTACTGTGTATGAAGTCAGGATAACATCGTGTAAAATCCTTCCTGTGAGAGACGTGGGGTGTGTGTGTGTGTGTACGCGTGTCGGGTGGGGAAGGTAGTGTTGGGTGAGCGCCGGGGAGGCCATGCGTTCGTTCAGCGTTTTAGAAATTGAACACGAAAGAATCATGTGACAAGGCACGGACCTTTCATTATGTCCAAGCAAAGTAATTATCGGGCTCCAGTATTCTCTTCTCGTTAATTCCACTTTCCTGAGAACTTCTACCGGTCTCTAGCAAGATCATTTCGCTTGCTTTGTACCTTGATCGGACCTAAAATAGTTGAGCATTATTAACTACTGTAATTAGTCTCAACTTTATTCCTGCAGCGTGCAGCCATCAGAATGGGGGAAAAAATCCCTGTTTATTGAATTCAATAGTAAATAAAGTCCCACAGCACGGAGATAGGCCTTTCTGCCGAAACTGGTTCATGCCAACTAAACTGTCCATGCACACTAAACACATTTCCCTGCACTTGGCCCATATCCTTCTATACCTTTCCTATCCATGTATTCGTCCAAATGCCTTTTAAATGTTGTAAAAGTACCCGCCCCAACCACTTCCGCTGACAACTCATTCTTTTTGCGTACAATGTTCTGAATAAAAAAAGTTGCTCTTCAGGTTCCCACGTATTCTTTCCCCTCTTACCTTAAACTGATGCCTTCTATTCCTCGATTCCCCAACCCCGAGAAGAAGACTGAGAGCATTCACCCTATCCATGCTTCTCACGATCTCATACACTCCACAGTCTCCTTCACTCTAAAGAAAAAAAGCTCTAGCAACATCCTTCTGTACTTTTTCCAGTTTAATAACATCCTTCCTATAGCAAGGTGACCAAAACTGAACACAATATTCCAAGTGCGGCCTTACCAATGTCTTGTACAACTGCAATATAACTTTCCAACTTCTATACTCAATGCCCCTACTAATGAAGGCCTGTGCGTCAAAAGCCTTCTTTTCTGCCCTTTGTACTTGTGGCTGCACTTTCAGAGAACTGTGTACCTGTATTCCAAGGCCCCTCTGTTCCTCTACACTCCTTAAGTATACATTCGCATTAAATTTGGTGTATAAAAGTGTTCACTTCTTGCATTCTTTTAAAAATAAAAACCTTTGTTTGATCCATTTCAATACTTGTGACGCAGGGATTTCTTCATAGTTATCCAATTAAAGGATTGGAATATGTACTAGATAACACATTCAGAATTAGGAGCAGGTGTGACCTCGAGATGTAGCTGTACATGACTTTGTATACCATAGCTGTAAAGACGTAAAATAGGGCATACAAACGCATTTCTCAAACCATACCTAATTACGGGCGATAACGTAATGGATATATGCGTTAAGAAACATTCTGATTGTCATTTAAGAAAGCAAGGGAAAAAAAATCTATTTTTCAGAGTTTTGTAACATATATGTTTTAGCTTTTAGACCTCACCAGCTTCCGTGTTCAATGCTATGAATCACAGGAATCTGGCTGTAGGACAGTACATTATGAGGGGGGAATGAAATGTGAGGACCGTATATCCTTCCCTCAAGAACAAAAGCACTTGCGGGGCAGTGTTAAGGTTCTTTCATGGTATTGTTCAATTTTAGTACTAAATAACAAGTCAGTCGTTGGACTGTCTGTCTCTCACATGAATATAGAGATATCTGGGTACCTTCTGGTTGCGTTGAGTTGTTTGCATGAGCAGTTAGTTAGAACTCAACCAGCGTGCACTTCTGAGCTACACAAGCTACCCCATTCATCATTGAATTCAGAGAGTGCATGCTTTCCAAAGCGCGTAATGATGATTCTGTGGAGACTAGCAGTGTACGGCTTGGGCAAAGAGATTCAAGAATGAACTGTATTGTGCAACATAGGTTGGATTTTATTGTTTTGATTTATTAAATTATCTTACAATTACACTCAGTGGATATTTCACACCATTCTTTAACACTTCCCTAAATTTTCTTGGAGTACCTGCATAAATAAACGGATTGATGCAGGAACTCAATAACTGAAGCATAGTCCCACTTTCATCCAGAATAAATGCAGAGTTGCTGAAACTGGAACCAGAAGAATAAGTAGCATTTGTAATTCGGACATAGAAGATTGTAATAAAGAATACAGAATGAAACTGCCTGAGATTTTAAATAGCTAAACAATAGATTTCCTCCATTTCTCTATTTCTGGGTCACCCCGATTGTTTCCTTTCCAACTGCTTTCGATAAACCTTCTGTCCCAGTCTAGAACCATACTTCCTCCAATATACCAGCTTCCCTTACCGCAGAGGACTCTCAGGTCACCTAGGTTCGGTTTACCATGTGGAATATTGCGAAGGCAAGAACAATTACGTTTTCTGGAAAGTCTAAGATATGGATGAGCGACTGAAGTTGATCGCCCGAGTAGTGAAAAACAAGAAGTACCACATAGAAACACCAATAGAAGGGATGACCATACCGTAAATGAAACCCGTAAATCACATAAAATAATTTGACAATTTGACCATGTAAAATGTCCTGCTTGATAATGATATGGAACAATGGTATTTATGGCAAAAATGTTGGAAGGCAGTGAGTGAAGCAAAAAAATCTGTACAACATTTCGGATGTGATTTGGCTGACTGCATTCTCATTTGTGTGCCGTAGAGTTTTGACTTAAATCACCATGAGGACCGACTTGAGGACCGAAGAAAAAGCTGTGGTATTGTCGCTTTGATAACCCGATAAACACAGCTGATGACTAATCAAAATGTGGAAGCTAAATACACGCCGATTTAACACTTTTCCCATTCTAGCCTAGGGAATAGCTTGTAAATAGGGAAAAACTGTATTGATGCAATAACTATCTCATGACTGTGAAAGATACGTGTTCAGCACGTTGTCAGTTTGATGAACATTGTAGGTGTTGACTAGATCAGCAACTATAGCCAGTTTGCGCAGATCCTTCTTTTGATTATAAAATACGCTCCCAGACATTTCCCCACAGTCTGCTGCAACCATTGTGAAGCGTCTTCTTTATTCTCTTCCCATCTCTGTCTAGCACTAGAGATTACTTCTCCTTTCTGCCAGTTCAAACTTCATTAGTCCTTCTTCTTTTCACAAGATACATTTAATCGATCTGCACTTCACGCCACCACGGCCATCTGTTGAGACCCTCTTATTTCTTGACCCAAAAGGCATTCGTTAGGCTCCCACTGCCATATCATCCCAAGAAGCTGGAAGTTTCTCCTAATGAATGACTTTTCCTTTATCTGCATCCACTCCATCCAGATAAAAGCTTTTGTTTTTGCTTGTTGGGCCGTATCTTTTACCAATATCTCGATGACTGGATGACTGCATTTTCGTATTTGCGTCCTCAGTTGGGTGCGTACTTTACATTTATTTCTGAATTACACCCCTTCTACGCCCTCACCTGGTCGATATCCGAAATATTTGTTTGTAACGTACTTGCATAGTATTAACTATTGATGGTGTCTCTTTTTTCACTTCTTTTTCATCAAGGCTAGCTAGTGCATCTTTATGTGATCTGCTGCTATCTGAATTTATATTTATCAATCTCTATTTTTTTGTTGCAGGTAAATTACCGCAAGTTACCTTTAATTCGGCTACTTATTAAGAAATCTCAAAGACAACCAAGTACTGAAATAATGATAGAAACTTTATTCCACGTAGCAATCAAACTAAACTTCTCACGTAAGCAAGTGAAGCCCTACCACCCAATTTGGATATTACCTGATTAATGGTGGAATTTAACAATGATTCCAATGAACATTATCAATCTCTGGATGTTTCCAGGGTTCTATCCTTCTGCTGTATTGTTCTTCGAAGTTCTGCTTCCAATGAATCCTGCAGTAGAATTTGCCTATAATTTTCTGTCCATCATGTTTATGGTGTGACATTATAGATGATCCCTTAGATTCTCTCATCCCAATATTGACTGCTCCTCTGGAGCTACGGAGCGTGTAGCTTGCTGTCTTGTCAGAAGTAACTTCCCTGTTCTTTGTTACATTTGTCATTGACAAATTGATAAATATGGCTTTCCTGTGATTAACTCCTTGGGCAGCACGGTGGCTCAGTAGTTACCATGGCTGCCTCACAGCGCCAGGAACCGGGGTGGGATTCCACATTTGGGGGAACTGTCTGTGTGGAACTTGCACGTTCTCCCCGTATCTGTGTGGGATTGCTTCCGTTAACTCCAACAGTCCAAAAATGCGCAGGCTAAACGCATTGCCCATGGGAAATGCAGGATTACAGGTCTAGAATGGATCTGGGTGGAATGGTCCTTGAACGGTCGGTGTAGGGATTCTATGAAATGCCTTAAAATAAAACAAAAGACTGTAGATGCTTGAAAACTGAAATTACTGTGAAAACTCGTTTGGCCTGGCAGCGTCTATGCAGGGAAATCAGAGTTAGTATTTCGAGTTCAGTTCTGAAGGAAGGTCCTTGGACTCGAAACGTTAACTGTGATTTCTCGTAATTTGGCAAGTACCCCAAATACCTTCATAACAAACTTTTCCACCCGTCCTGTTCTGTTGAAAGGTCTGTGATCATGCATTATCAAGGTCGCTCTGATCCTTTATACTTCCCAGAATCTTGCCATTCAACGTGCCTTGTTCATCCTCACAAAATATATTACCTCACACTATTTCAGGATTGAATTACATTCCCCACAGATCAGTCCATTTGACTAGCGAGTCTCTGTCGTCCTGTGGTTTAAGACTTTCTTCCTCGTGATATACCACACCACGAATTTTCTTATTATTTGCAAACTTACTGATCATACCTTCTGCACACAGCAAACAGCCTGGCATATAAGGTCATGTCAAAAGCTTCACTGTTAGTCATGCAGATTACATCAATTCCACTACCTCATAGGCATACGTCGTCACCTTCTCGAAAAACTCATCGAATTTTTGTAGCAATGATTTCCCCTTTACAAAGTGACACTGACAGTACTTGATTAATCCTTGCCTTTCCAAATGGAGTTTAATTCAATCCCGCAGTATTCTGTTCAATAGTTTCTTGACCACAGAGTTTAAACTTATGACCTCGAGTTTTGTGGTTTATCTCTGCCACCAGTCTTATTAGTTGTTCCACTTTAGCTGTCCTCCTCTGGACACAGAGAATTTGAAAATTAATTTTACAGCCCCCACAATTTGCTTCATTGCCTCCATCAGCAACTCAAAATGCAACAATTCTAGGAATTATCCATTTGCAAACTCTCAAACTGCTAATATCTCTACCTCCTTGTTGCTAATTTGTTCGGCATATCACAATCCCTCTTGTTCATTTCTAGACCCATATGGTGCTTCTTTACAGCGAATACAGATGGTAAATACTCATTTTAAAACCTCAGCTATTTTCTGTGGTTCCACTCACAGATTGGAACCCTGGTCTTACCATTTCTCTGGTGATTTTCTTGCCCGAATATACTTTAAAATGCCTCTGAATTTTCTTGGATGTTACCCGACAATGCTTTCACGTGTCCTCTCTTTGCTCTTTGGATTTCTTTTTTCCAGCAACACACTACACTTCCTATATTCCTCTGGAACATCCATCATTTTGAACCTTTAATATCTACCATAAGCTTCTTTTTATTTACTTATCCAATTGCTTACATCACTTGACATCCAACATTCGTTGGACTTATTGATCTCGCTTCCACGGGAACATGTTGGTCTTATGAAATGCCCCGACTGATCGATATGCATTTTCCGGCAAGTAGCTGCTGCCATCCACCTCTCGCAGCTCTTGTCATATCTTATTAAAACAACTCTTTCCACAATTCAGGAACTTTGATTCTAAACCATCTTCGTGCCAACTTTAACTCTTACGAATTATCATCTCTATCACTGAAATGCTGTCCCAGTGCCACATCAGCCATTCGGCTAGCTTCGTTCTTTAAAATTAGTTTGGGTACCATCCCTTTCTTGTAAGATTTTATACATGTTGGCTTAAAAAGCTCTCCTCCTTATGTATGAAGGATTCTACCCCCTCTTTGTGTATCCAAGTTAATGTCAAGGAATTTAATATCCCTTACCAATATTACCCTGTTGTATTTACACTTCTTTAATATTTGCCTCCATACTATTTCTCTATGTTTATTTCACTATGAATGGTTGGGGGAATATGTTACAGCCCCAGCATAGTGATTGTCCACTTCTTGTTTTAGGTTCAATCATATGGTCTCAGTTGAACAACCTTCAAATCTATCATCTCTCCTTCCTGCGCTATCGCCTCAGCATTTGATGTATTTAATCTGTAGAAATCTATCAATCTCAGTCTTCAACATGCTCAATGATGAAATTTCCACAGCCTCTGGGAGCATTGAAGTTAAAGATTCGGCCTACTCTGAATTCCTACATCTGAGTCAACTGTTTGTTAAGTATTCCTGTTGTGTATCTGATACGGTTCCTAACATATCCTCTGCCATTGTACTTATTGGCCTTTTAAGCCGTCACCGTGATTGTATAGTGGTTATTACCCTGTAATGTGGCCACAGTAACCTTATCTCTAATCCCAGTTATGATAGTAAGTGCTTTCTCTGTTTTCCTCCTTATGACACGTGCTAAAGAAACACAGCATAAAAATTAATCACGTTTTACACGAAAATATTCTCCGAGATGATGACTTTGTTCTCCAAACCCCTGCTTTCTTGCATGTCTGTATTTGATGCTCCAGAATTCAAACCCACCTCTTCTCGAAGATTTTTCTCCCTTCCACAATCACTAACCCTTCTTTCCATCCCTCCTCCCATTTCACTTAGGCACTGTACAATCTAACGCTCACTTTGACATTGACACCATTCAGGCTGTGCTGCTGCGGTCACTGTTGCCTGTCTCAATCTCAGCATCAGGACCTTCAAACCAGTCGATCCATTTTGGTGCCGCAGTCGTGAGATCAAACCTCATTTAGCAGTTTTTACTGACATGGACCAGTGTTTATTGGAGCATCCATCAGACTCAAGAAAAGGACACAGGGCAACATTGAGAAAAACACACCACTGGAAAAGACAAGTTTCTGTGGCTTTCTGCATCATTTATTTCATTTATTCATTCAGCTATCGCCGGAGTATTGTGTGCAGTCGTGCAATTCACATTACAGCAGAGATGTGATAGCACGAGGAACGGCACAGAAGAGGTTTATTAGGATTTTTCTGGGCTGAAGTGTTTCAGTTGTGAAGAGAGATTGGACATGTTGGGGTTATTTCCCTTAGAGTAAATGAGATTGAGAAGAGACAATATGGAGATGTACAAAATAAGGCGAGATATGGATAGGGTAGACTGAAAGAAACATTTCCCCTTGACGGAAGGATCGATCACCAGGGGTTATAGATTTAAATTAAGAGGCAGAAAGGTTTTAGCACATAGAATCATAGAGATGTGCAGTACGGAAACAGATCCTTCTGTCCAACTCGTCCATACCGACCAGATATCCTAAATATATCTAGACCCATTTGTCAGTTTTTGGCCCATATTCCTCTAAATCTTTCCTATTCATATATCTATCCGGATGCCTTTGCGAGGATAAAAAAAAAATCAGTCAGCTAGTGTTTGGAATCTTTGATGCCAGGGCATACGAGACTATGGGCCAAGTGATCGAAAATGGGATTAGGATAGTTAAGTGGCTGCTTTTGACCAAGGCAGATGCAACATGCTAAAGGGGTTTCTTCTGTATTGAAGTTCTCGGTAGTATAGCGGTTGGAGTTCCCACGGGTGACCGGATTTTAACTCCCCACCAGTGAGGGAGGCGCATGGTTGCCTCTAAGCGACAGGGACCCAGCATTGATTCCACCCTTGGGGGACTGTGTGAGGTCTGCTCAATCTCCCATATCTGCGTGGGTTTCCTCGCACAGTCCAAAAATGTGCAGGATAGGTGGATTGACCACGCTAAATTGCCCCGTTGTGTGCAGGCTAGGTAGCTTTTGTCAATGCGTGTTTATGGGGATAGGTTAGGGGGAGTGGGAAGCTCTTTGGATGGTCGGCGCAGACTCAATCGGCCGAGTGATCTCTGCCTATACTGCAAGGATTCCATGATCTCTGAGTCTTATTTTGAAGTCGTCCGCTCCACTCACAATGCAAGTCACTAATATCTGTCCGGAAGAGATGTGGTCTTGGTACTCATTCATGGGAACAGCACTGCGCACTCACGTCGAGTCTGAAAAACAATTCCTCACAGACAATTGCTCACAGTTGATCACAAAGTCATGAATGAAGGGAAAAATCTATTGATAAATTTTCTGATGTCATATTGATTGGTAGGAAAGTAAGTTTTCAACATGACTTTAGGCATCCATAAAGTGACACCAATAGGTTAAGTGAAGGGCAAACAATTGGCAGATAGAGGAAACCGTTGCAAATCCCGAACTCTATGTTTGCAGGGAGAACAAAAGCATGGTGTAGTTTTTATAAAAAAAAGTCAGTCAAATAAAAAATGAGAGGGTGATACCGAGAACTGGCAAATACAACAAAAAAAGGACAGTAAGATTTTCTACAGGTATCTGAAATGGGTTTATTCATAAAGTGAATATTGGTCATCTAAGAATGATAATGTGGAGTTAATAGTATTTAATGAGGAAATGATGGAGGATATTGCAAATTATTTGATTTCGTTATAAAATACCATATTCACACCTGAGATTGTGGTAGAGTCAGATTCGTTCCAAAGTCAACTTTGAATTGAATTTCTACGTCTCGCAATGCAACACCACATAACCGACTCATTGGTCCCGAGCATTCGATTTCCTTTCTCCTACAGATGCTGCAGACCTGTTGAGTTTTTCCAGTAATCTCTGTTTTTGTCTTGGAATCACAATAGACTTGAATTTCCTCTAAACCAAGGCTGGACCATCGATAATGGATGAAAAGAAACTTTTAACTGAGCAGCTGGTCTAGAACCAGAAACAGGTTTTACAGTAAACTTGATGAAGACATGTTTATCAAAATACTTCTCACCCGCTGAGTGTTTCCAGCATTTTCTGTTTGTATTGCAGATTTCCAGCGTCCACACTATTTCGGTTTTTGCTTTCAGTGAAGGCATTTAACTAGAACAGAAAAAGGGTCCTGATCAGCTCTGCGGCGGAAAGGCTGAAAGCGCCTGAGTATTATTCTGGTGAGATCAGAGTGCAAAGTGCGCGGGACAATGACAAAGAGGGAAGGAGAGGACATTCTACATTTGCCAAAACTTACCGAAAGCCTAAAAAAGGCTTCCATTACTAAAGATGTCACAAACATAAGAGAACCCACGACAACTATGATTAAGTACTTTTTCAATGTACCATTTGTTATAATGGAAGGAATTAACAAACTGTCGGACAATTACATAATGACAGAGTTCATGAATGCACAAAGGAAACGCAAGATTGAGTCTCTTGCTGTGTAGTGGTGGACATAAATGATCTTGACACGAATACAAAACTATAAGTTTCTGTTTCCCAATGCGGATTATGTGGATGGACTGGGAAAAGATAATGAAGTGCTAGGTCATCAACGACGATATCAAATCGTGGGGCAGACTGGTGAGTTGAATGGCCGCTTCCTGTCTCCGCTGTTTCTGGCAAAGGGTTTTAGACAATAACGTGATGAAGACAATATGAATCTACACTACTGAATATCAATTTCATCACTTTTACACCACTGTTCTCACAGCTGGAAAGCACACCTTCTGTTGCAGCTTGAGATCAGACAGTGGAGGGTTCTCACAGGCGCTCTGTCAGACTCCTTCACACAAATTTCCAACTGGGTACATAGAGTAAGGACCGTGCAGGTATTGCCGAGTCAGGGGAAAATTTCCCCTTTGTTCAGCTTGAGTTCTGGCCATGGTAATGAGCATGCATTTCTGACATTCTGAATCTTACGCTGCATTCTTGCTACTTTACAATTTAAACTGAAATTAAATTTACTCTTCCATAAAATTCTTATATCTTCAGTATTTATGAAATTCGTGCAACGTGTTCTTCGAATGGTAATGGTGAAAGTTTGTTGACGATGAATGTAGTATGGGTCATGTTGTCTCTGTGAACTTTCCAAAGGAAGTTGGTGACATGTTGAACCGAATTCTGTGACGAATTGAAGCGATGGAAGCAAAAGCCCCGTGACAGAGGCGACAGAATATTGTCTGTAATCAATGCAGGAAGCCACGGGAACTGATTTTTTGATAAAGTTTATTTTGCACAATATTTTTCTGATACTCCGGTAATTATTAGTACATGTCAGTAAAAACTACTCTGGGTGAGGCTCGATGTCAGAACCACAGTATTTAAATAGATCAACTGGTTTGAAAGGCCCAGCTACAGCCCTGCAGCTGGTGGCTCCAGTGGCGCAATCGGCCAGCGCATGGTACTTACATAAATGTATAAAGATGTGTGAAATGTCGAAGTGTATCAGAGCCCCGTCCCCGCAACAATAACCAAAAAAGAATCCCCCTCGTCCTCACATACCACCCCACCAACCTATCATCCTCCGACACTTCCGCCATCTGCAGTCAGACCCCACCACCAAAGACATCTTTCCCTCCCCACCCTTATCTGCCTTCCGGAGGGACCACTCCCTCCGCGACTCCCTTGTCCGCTCCACATTCCCCTCCAGCCCCACCACACCCGGCACTTTTCCTTGTAACCGCAGGAAGTGCTACACCTGCCCCCACACCTCCTCGCTCACCCCAATCCCAGGCCCCAAGAAGACTTTCCACATCAGGCAGAGGTTCACCTGCACATCTGCCAATGTGGTATACTGCATCCGCTGTAACCGTTGTGGCTTCCTCTACATCGGGGAAACCAAGCGGAGGCTTGGGGACCGCTTTGCAGAACACCTGCGCTCAGTTTGCAACAAACAACTGCACCTCCCAGTCGCGAACCATTTCAACTCCCCCTCCCATTCCTCAGATGACATGTCCACCCTTGGCCTCCTACAATGCCACAGTGATGCCACCCGAAGGCTGCAGGAACAGCAAATCATATTCAGCCTGGGAACCCTGCAGCCCAATGGCATCAATGTGGATTTCACAAGCTTCAAAATCTCCCCTCCCCCA